>CAKNWT010227540.1:487-12807 GCA_932066315.1 Andricus coriarius
CTGATTACAAGAAGGTGGAATGGGCCGTAGGGTCCTTCTGTCCTTTTCAATCACCAGGGGCGGATGCCATTTATCCAGCGCTTTTACAAAAAGGCATGGATTTGGTCGCCCCTCCTCTGACGAAATTATTTAGGGCAAGTATAGCTCTTAAACACGTGCCAATGGCATGGAAGGATGGCAGATTGGCCTTCAGATTAAACCGGGGAGCGAGGGTTACACTGCTGCAAAAGATTTCCGACCAATCAGCCTAACGTCTTTTATCCTGAAGACGTTGGAGAGGCTGGTCGAGAGATACATTAGGGATGAGATGCTCTTGGCCTCCCCGCTGCATAGAGGGCAGCATGCTTTTCAGGCAGGCTGCTCGGTAGAAACTGCACTTCATGCTGTTGTGGCAAAATTGGAGCAGCAGTTGGAACAAAAGGGGTATGCTGTGGGCGTTTTCTTGGATATAGATGGCGTTTTCTTGGATATAGATGGCGCTTTCAGCAATACTCCTCCAGAAGTCATCTGTGTGGCGTGCCGGACCAGCTTGTACGCTGGACAGAAAGCATGCTACGTCGGAGAAGACTCGAAACCAGATGGGGTGAGGGCCTAGTAAGGGGAATAGCTCCGCGGGGATGCCCACAGGGGGGTGCCCTGTCGCCCCTCCTTTGGTGCATTGTTGTGGACGGCCTCCTTCGAACGCTAAATAAAGAGGGGTATTATACTCAGGGATATGCGGATTACTTTGTAATCCTAGTCATGGGGGCTCATCTGGAGACGCTGATGGGTCTTATGAGGTCGGCGCTGCGCATTGTAGAGCTTTGGTGCGATAGCTCAGGGCTCTCAGTAAATCCTCAAAAGACAAACCTGGTCATTTTCATGAAAAATTATAAAATTCCAAAAGTTGACGCTCCAGTATTTTGCGGTGGGAGGCTGACGTTTTCGGATTCGGTTAGATATCTGGGAGTAATCCTAGATAGCAACCTGAACTGGGCAAAGCACCTGGAGACCCAATGCAGGAAGTTCGTCATGACTTTTTGGATGTGCGGGAGAGCCTTTGGGTCCAAGTGGGGACTAGGGCCTAAAATGCTTGCATGGCTCTACTCTGCTGTCCTAAAACCCAGTCTTCTACATGCGGCCGTGGTCTGGTGGCCACGGGCGGAACTTAAAACAATTCAGGACAGGCTGCGAAGATTACAAACGCTAGCATTTAGGGGTTTGACTTGAGCAATGAGGACTACGCCGACAGCGGCGATAGGATTCATGCTCTGTGAAGAACCCCTACAGGTCGCGATAATCGCTAGAGCGGCACACGCGATGGGCCGCCTGGCAAGAGCAAATAGGTGGACTCGGGGGACTAGGCACACTAGGCTCCCAAGTGATATCAGTGCATTGCCGATTCTACAGATGAGGCAAGATAAAACAACAAAACGCTTAAACTTTACCAAAGCTTTCCGAGTCTGCATCCCAAGCAGAGATCTGTGGAAAGCAAATGGGAACGCGCTCCTCCAAGGGGAAATCTGGTATACAGATGGCTCCAGGGGTGAGGAAGGGTCAGGAGCAGGAATTGATGACAGCAAGAGAGGGAAAGGGATAGGGATTCCACTTGGTCGCACGCTACTATCTTTCAGGCAGAGGTCCTGGCCGTCCTTCGCAGTGCTGAAATACTATTAAAAGGAAACGCTGCTGGTAGACAGATTGCGATCTGTTCCGACAGCCAAGCGACACTAACTGCAATAGGGAAGCCAGACATAACATCAGAATTGGTTTGGGAATGCAAAAAGGCATTAAACCGACTTGCAGAAAGAAACAATGTGGCTGTCATATGGGTTCCTGGGCACACAGGGATCAAGGGCAACAAAAAGGCGGACCAGTTGGCAAAACGAGGCGCAGCAAGTGAATACATAAGACCAGAACCGGTACTGGGAATAGCGTCTTGCTGTATCGATTTGGCCATTAAAAGCTGGATCCGAACAAAACACCGGGAATACTGGGAGCAGATCCAGGGTTGCCGTCAGGTGAAATCCATCCTGGGTCATACCCATAGGATGGACAGAGCCAGGGAAATCCTGGGTTTACCTAAGAAAGATATAAGGACAGTGGTACAGATCCTAAGTGGACACAACCACTTCAACTACCATATGCACAAAATGGGGTATAAGCCCACGACAGAGTGCAGGAGATGCGGCAGGGATGATGAAACATCCCTGCATGTACTAGGTCAGTGCCCAGCATTAGCTGGGCTCAGGCAATAGACCCTCGGGGCCCATTTCATGGGACCTGAGGAAATTACAACGCTACCTGTAGTCGACATACTAGGCTTCGTCAAGAGGTCTGGGGTCGACTGCTGAGAGCGAATAAGTAAGGGTGTGGCACAATAGGCTTTATAGCTTGAGCGCTAGAGGAGCTCACCATGGGCTCCTCGCCCGTCCTAAAACTAACTAACTAACTAACTACACTTTCTAGATCATTTTCGTATTTTTGATGCCATTTTCCTTCTCGTTTTTAATTCAGGAACGTGATATACAACCAACAAAATAAAAACACAAACGTACATAACCTACGTATGCATCGAGATGTCAAAATATAACACATTGGAGTGGGTATAACACGTGACTGCGAAAACAGCTCTGCGCATGTCCGCGGCACTGACACGAAGTTTTCAGCCGTGACAAACATCAACGAATTCTTGGACGTCGCTCGTCCCACCTCTGCTCACCAAACACAAAGGGTGATACCACTCCTCACTATTCCTTCGTGGGTGCAACTTCACACGGCAACTGAGAGACAAGATTCTTAGAAAATATCTTTTCCTTTAGAACACACGTTGAACTATTTTAACTTCCATCGAGTATTTCTAATTCTGTAGAATTCAAACGAATTCTCAGAATTCATGTGTGCTCCTCTGAATTATTTTGAATTTCTTCAAGTCTTTTGTATTATCAGAAATCTACTTAATTCTCTAAATTCTTCTGAATTTTTCTCAATTGTTTGAATTCATTGAATTCTCAGAACTCTTTCAAATTCTCTAAAAGCTTTTGAATTCTACGAATTCTTTTGTATTCTCTAAATACTTTTGAAATTCTATAATTTTTTTTAATTCTATGAATACTTTTCAAGTTTGAATTCTTTGAATTCTTGCCAATTTTCCAAATTCTTCTGTGTTTTAATTAGCTTGAAATCATTAGAATAAACGTTGAATTATTTTAACTTTCCTTGGAATACCTTTGATTATGTAGAATTCACACGAATCCTACAGAATTTTTAAAGTTTTTTTCTCAATTCTCTTCAAATCTTTATAAAACACCATGAATTGATCTTAATTTCTGCAAGCATTCTGTTTTCTTTTGAAATCTGTGAATTGTTCGGAATTCTCTGAATTCTACTAAGTTCTCTAAATTCTTCTGAATTCGCTGAATTGTTTCGAAATTTGATGAACTCTTCAAACTACTCTGAATTCGTCGAATCCTCACGATATCAATGAATGTTTTTAAAATGTTGTTTAATTATCTTGAAATAATTAGGATAGATCTTGATTTAGTTTGAACTCCTTTTGAATATGTTTGGTTCACTTGAAATCTTTAGAATACACGTTGAATTACTTTAACTTTCTTCGAATATTTTGAATCCTGTAGAGTTCTACAGAACTCAAAACACTTGAAGGAATTAAAAATAATTCAACGCGTATTCTAAAGATATCAAAAGAATTCAGAAAACTGAAAAAGAATTCAGAAAACTGAAAAAGAATTCAGAAGACTATTTGAATACAAAATATTTCAAAGAATTCAGATAATACGAAAGAATGGTAGAAATTCCAAATAATTAATGGTTATTGTAAAGCATTCAAGAGAGTTCAAACAAACTTCAAAAGAAGTCAAAGGAGTACATGTGGATTCTAGGAATTCGTTTGAATTCTACACAATGCAACATACTCGATGGAAGTTGAAATAATTCTAAGTGTATTCTAAATGTTTTAAGAGATTCAGAAAATTAAAACAAAAAGATCTGAAGGAGTTCAAAGTAACTTGAAATGTATTTTAATAATTTGAAGATAATTAAAAATCATTAAAAGAATTTAGTGGTCTCGTAAGAATGAAAAAATTCAGAACAGCTCAAATAATCAATAAAATTTCAAAAGAATTCAGATAATTTAAAAAAAAGACAATACAAAAGAATTCATAGAATTCAAAATATTTAAGAGAATTGGAAATAATTCAGACATTTCAAAATTTATAAGAGAATTTAGAATAATTCAGGGGAGCTCAAAGAATACAAAAGACTTGGAGAAAGTTAGAACGATTCATGATGTATGCTAAAGATTTCTAGAGAATTAAAAAAAATTTCAATTCTGAAGAATTCGTTTGAATTCTACAGGATTCAAAATATTCAAAGAAAGTTAAAATAATTCAACGTGTATTCTAATAATTTCGAGATAATTAAAAAAGATTTTTTTTTTAAATTCAGCGATACCGTGAATTCACCAAATTCAAAACAGTTTAGAGAGTCCAGAAAATTTAAAAAGAATTTAGAGAATTCAGAATAAATCAGGGAATTGAAAGAATTTGGAAGAATTCAGAAAAAACCAGAGAATAGCGGAAGAATTCATAGAATTAAGAAGAATTCAAAGAATTAGAAAGAATTTAGAAAATTTAGAAGAATTCACAGAGTGCAAAAGAATACACAAACTTCAAAAACATTCACAGAATTTAAAAAAAATTAGAGAATACAAAAGAATTAATAGAATTCAAAAGATTTCAGAGAATTTGAAATTTAGATAATACAAAAGACTGTAAAGGTTTCAAGAGAATTGCAAAAAACTACATAAGAATTCAAAGGAGCACAAGTGAATTTTAAGAATTCGTTTGAATTTTATAGAATTAGAAATACTCGAAGGAAGTTAAAATAATTCAACGTGTATTTTAAAGGAAAAGATATTTTCTAAGAATCTCGTCTCTCAGTTGCCGTGTGAAGTTGCACCATTGATATACACAACCTCCTGCAAATTAAAATTACTCTTTTGCGCACAAACCCTTATCAGTGACACATTGACTGTAGTCCATCTAACGCATGCTACCGATTGATTAATCTTTCATTGTTAATTACTCATTAATTAATAACTTAACAACAAATTTTTATTATTATTTTCAACTCCATTTTTTATGACTAATTCAAAAATATAAAAATGTACCTTGAGTACTGGGACACCCTGCATATATGAAACACATCACCATGCAAAATATGAGGCCGATAAACTTAATATTATGGCACCAGGCTTGGCAACAACGACATTTTGAATAAAAAGGCCTAAATTTGCATATTTTTACATAGCAACGTCACATTGTTTCATTGGAGTCTCAATGACCTCTGCCACAGTGTCACACTTCGGCTCATTCTCCCTAAAACTGTGACATCCTTTTTGAAAAAGCTCCATAATTTTGAGTCAAAAGACCTCAAATTTCCTGTTTTTGCATAGCAACGTTCTCACGAGTAACTTCCTCAAGGTTCACATTAATTTTCATAGCATTAGCCACATCTCTTTATTTAAAAGATGCGCTAGGCGTGGAAACGGACGGATAGCCATTCTACCGACTGCACAAGGGTTTCCTATGATACAATAAAAAACAATTCTATTCATAAATTTTCTACTATTGGCACTTGGCTTTATTTTAGGATTTTACATATTTGATTACCTTTAACATAAATAAATAAAATACTAAAATTCATGTAAATACTTAAGGAGATTTCTCACACGTAGTGTACATTTTTGTTTGGCTCCTGACCACTGCCTCGCACCGAACACGGCTATCCTTTCTGGATTTCACTGGTGGTCCGTAATAGTCTGGTAATAGTCACAGGTATGGTTTGGATATGCGCATCGAGACATGCGCAATCGACACCCATAAATAACACACCCATAAATCTGCTTTATAGAGTATAAAATTGTTTCTAATACATAAGATATTACTTTTTACTGCTAATTATATGTCTAAATAAATTTGTTAAACAATTTATTATTATTTCTAGAAATTTTCTCTTATATCGGGTATCCAGATACCCGGGTACGTTTCAGATATCAGGAATACAGTGAAAAAATGGGTAACATGATCACAAATGTCAGATAACCCTTTATTCAATATTTTCGAACGAAAACTCAACTTCATCAATAACCCACCACTTATCAGAAAAATTTAGGGGCCCCAGTGCCGATTTCAAATCGAAAGTACTTTACTTCCTAATCTATTAGAACATTTTACAAATGCAAAGCTACACATACATGATTAAATAAATAAAATTACACTGAATTTACTTTTATTTATAAACAGACCAAAAAAGTAGTTGTAATTTCTTATATTATTATGATAATAACTTAGTGTATCACAAAGAAAATTCATTAGCTAAAAACATTTTTATTGAAATCGATTTAAGAAATTGCATACTTATATCTACCTCTGTTTCTTGGACTTAAGTGAATGAACGATGCATAGGTTCTTATTTAAACCCGAGGTCGAATCATTATGTGAAATATCTTTACATTCCGGGCGTTCTAACATTTTCGTAATTTCTTTTGATCCTTAAATATGGGTATTTACATTCCATCCTTAATCTAACTTGAGCGCTGCTTATATTCTATAGTTCCGCCTTACTCATAATAATAACAATAATCTTAATTCTATAAATGAGCGATCTTCCAGGGCTTCCGTTTCCTCTTACCATAAGAATATATTTTCCACGATTTTGAAATTGTCTATTTACTGTCCTTCAATACGATTACCCGTTTGGCTTTGCCCTGTTCCCTTGCTTTCTCTTAATTCTTCCAATTTCTTCATCCATGTCACTCCCTGTCCATTACCATCCAAAATCGATCTTACACAGTCATCCACACTCAACTGTTCATCTTCCTCGCCCGTGCACCTCTCTAACACATGCGCCCATGACTCCATTTCGTATCCACATACTCTGCACAGATTGTCCTCTTCATCCATCCAATATCTGCAAGCTCTCACTCCTTCTCCCATTCTAAACCGTACCACCCTATCCCATTTGTCTTCCTTTTTTATTTTTTGCAAATATTCTGGTTCCGTCAACCCTTTGACCATCATATACCATCTATTGTACCTCGAATCCATAATCTTTCTCCATCTCTCTTCTCCTTGTCTTATTAATAGATCTAAGTTTATGTTCTGCCAATCCAAAGCCCCTCCTTGTATATCACAAACCCTCCTCATTTTTTCCCTCTCTTCCTCCCATTTTGAGTTTCCTAAATTGCCTCTCGCCTCCTTATTCCAAACTTCGTCCAAGCAAACTTGTGCTATTCTGCTCCCCTCTACCCTTTTCAGCTTCTCTTCAAAACCTCCAGACTCTGTTAATTTGTCTAGTTACCATTTTTTACCTTCCTAATTCTTCCCTTAACATGTATCCTGGGCAACTCCAACTAACCCGCATTACCCATTTCAGAAATCTCTCATGCATGCTTTCCACTTTCTTGTATTCCTTCCATCCCCAGACCTCCACTCCGTAACACAACGCCGCCCAAACCAACGCATCAAACAACCAAACCCTCATTCTACAATCGTCATTGAACCTTCTCTTTCCTATACGCCATACTTGGCCCATTACTTTACTCGCACATTCGATTCTTTTCCTCACCTGCACCTCGTTTCCCCCTCCTGCCTCAAACCAAAAACCTAAGTAACAGAACTCCTCCACACTCTCCACTATTTGTCCGTTCATCTTCCAAATGTAACCTATTTTGGCCTTTCTATTTCTGAAGCTCATCACCTTGGTCTTTCCTACGTTCACCGTCAGTTTTTTTGTTCCCTCATACTCTTCGAAAATTCTCATTATTAAGTTCATCCCTTTCTCATGGTCTGCTAACAGAACTACGTCGTCCGCGTATGCTAGAGAGTATAGTTGACTTTTACCCAAAACCGTTCCCCCTTTCTCTTTCTCCTTTAGCTTCTCATCTAAGTCTGCCAGCAGCATATTAAAGAGTAGCGGGCTCAACGGGCACCCTTGCCTTAGACCTTTCCTGTCCAGAAGACCTCCCCTTTCTTCCCCCCTACTTTCACCCTAATCCTGGTTTCAGTAAAAATTTCATTTATCCTTTGTACCAACCCTTCCTCTATTCTCCTCTCTTTCATTGCTCTGCATCTTTCATTCACTGAGTCAAAAGCTGCTTTAAAATCTACGAACAACGCGACTAATTTCCCTCTTCTAAATCCCGTCTGATTGTGTGGGATACTTTCTTTCTCTTCTATCTGACTCTCTAACCTTTTTCTTCGAATTTCTGCGTATATTTTATAACTCACTGGCATGAGAGTGATCCCTCTGTACTCCTCTACCTTCTTGCCCTCCCCTTTCTTGACAAGCGGTACCACCAGCCCCGTCATCCACTCCTCCGGCCACCCTTCTCCTTTCCAGACCTTGTTGCAGATCTTCCACATCCCTTCCTTAACTCCTACTCCTCCATACTTTACCGCTTCGTTCTCCATACCATCCTCTCCTGTAGCCTTGTTTCTTTTTAGTCTATCTATTGCCTTATCCACTTCTTCTCTTGTTATTTCGTTCCCTTCCTCCATTTCTTCCTGCATTATCCTTATATTTTCCCCTTTTCTCCTATTTTGTTCTCCCACTAACAGACCCTTGAAATAGTCCGTCCACTATCCCATTTCTATTTCTTCATTCACGCCCTTCCTTCCACCTCTTTCTCCATTTATCACATCCCAAACCCTACCTTCTTTGATCGCTTTTTCTACCTCTTCCTTGTGTTTCTCCTTTCCTATTAGCTTTTTACTTTCCAGCATCTTCTCATGTTGTCTTTTTCTTCTGTTGTAATCCGCCTTCTCTATTTCTCCTTTCCTCAATTTTCTTACACACTCTTTTATTCTCTCTTTACTCTCCCTACATTCGTCGTCCCACCAGCCTCTTTTTTCCTCTTCTCTTTCTCTTTCTCCTTTTCCATTTTTTGTTCAAACTCTTTTAATTTATCTACCTCTCAGACTCTCATTTTCGTTTTCCTTTCTCCCCATATTTCCTTTCACCCTCTGCCACGCTTACGGAAACCCCTTTTCAGTGTGCCCATTACCGGAAAGTGCTCGGACCCTATCTCATTCCCCACATTCATACTGCCTATCATATTCTTCATTCTTTCTTCCGCCAATATGTAGTCTATTACTGTTTCTCACTTACCTATGAATGTGATAACTCCTTTCTCATCTCCTTTCATATTACTATTACATATAAACCATCCTGTTTCTCCTATTACGTCTAGTAACCTCCTCCCCTCTCGGTCTGTCTCCCTATGTTTGGAGCTCCTTATATAGGCCTCCTTTTCTTCATCCCAAATCCCTCACGCTTGCTCGCCAGTCCAGGCAGTCAAGTCACCTCCTATCAAAACCCATTCTTCCTTCTTTTCCTCCAACCACCTACTTATTACTCTCCATCCTTCCTCTTCCCCTCTTCTTCTATATACACAAACCACCGCTATTTTGACTTTTTCAATTAAAATCCTTCTTACCATTGTTCCATCCTTTTCCTCCCTGTCCCCCTCTGTTCTCCCTCTTACTGCCAATTCTTTCCTCGCCCCTGATACCATGACGCCCATCCCTCTGCCTTTAACGTGTTCCTTTCTTGCTTCTTGCATTGACCACACATAACCTTTAGGTAACATCCTTTTCATCCCCTTTTAGTCCTTCTCATCCGCCCAGGCTTCACTCATCATAATCACATCCCACTTTTCGAACTCCCGCCAAAACACTTCATTCCTGTTCGTCAAGCCTGACACATTCCCTCACCTATCCTCCTCACTTTTCTTCCGCCTTGCTGTTTGGAAACCCCTCTTCTTGAGCTCTAAACTCTCTTGCATCTTCCTTTTTTCTACCTTTCTCTACTCTTTTCCCCTTTTTCCTTATTTCTTCTACTTCTTCGTCCCAGAACCATTTCTCCCCATTTATCCATAATCTGTCTCTCCCTATCCATACCATGCACCCGTTTTTCCTCTCTACCCATGCCCTCTGCTTTATTTGCCATCTCCTTTTCCTCTCCCTCCATGTCAGATCCTCTTTAATTCTTCCCCTTTTTCATCTCAATACTTTTTTTTCCTCCATAATTTTCTTTTTCTCCTCCTCACTCCCTATTTTCACTAGAAACATTCCTTCTTTCCCTTCATTCGTCCATTCTATTCTCTTAACTCCTTCTACCCTTACCTGAATCCCAATATCTCTCAAAAGATTTTTGATCTCGGCTTCCCCTGTTTCTTTCTCCACTTTCAATCCCTTAACCACTATGTTATTTTTCCGTTTCGCCCTTTCTTCCCCTTCCAATCTTCTTTCAATGCCATTCATTCTTTTCCTCAATCTTTCATTCTCATTTCGCAAGTTATCACTCCCTGTTACTATTTGCGCACTCTCTGTTTCCTTCCCTAAATGCTCATTCCTGATTTTTAAGTTGCTTACCCGTTCTTACAACTGTTTTATCTCATTATTTCTCTGTTCGTCAACTTCTCTCTGTCTATTCTCGATGCTCTTTAGTTTACCCTATACCTTGTCTTTCTCCTCTTTCCAGAGTTTATCCCACGCTTCCCACTTGTCTCTTACTTTTCTCACTTCTTCCTTACCCTGCCTATTCTTGTTTTCCTTCCCTCTTTCTGAATCATCGCCCCCTCCCTCTCCTTTTCTTTTATCTTCCCCTTCACTACTATTCGCGCTTACCTTTTTTTGTTATTCATCCAGACTCCTATTTGAACCCGCGCTACCTAGCTTGTTGAGGCGTTGTAGGTTTGAGGGTCTCCCGCGTTTACGGACCGTGCCTGGTTCATCTCTCGCTGCCATCCCCTCCCTGGTCGGTGTCTCGAAGCTCTCTTCGCCGCTGCTGACACTGTAGTCAACATCCGCCCCCCCCCCCCCACTAACTACGCTCTCAACCTCGTCACCTCTTGTTTCTTCTACTGCCTGCTGTTCTGTGCGATGGTCCAGTAGCTGTCGCCCTCTGGCGTCCATTTGTGGACTTCGTACCGTCGGCATCCTACCTTACCCAGTTCTCCGCAACTTTTCCCGCTCCTTAATCACCTACCTCTTGCGTTTCTTGCGGAAACGGAAGCCATTATTTACAGGAATGAGAAATCTTCCAAATTCACAAAAATTCTTCGAGTAACCGAATATCCAGGTATTATTCGATCATCTGGGCACCCGTGTAGTCGAGTAATATCCGTGATTTCGGGTACCCGGGTCCCCGAGGATCCAAGCAAATATATCACTTCTCGCCATTGAGTCCTAACTCTACTTTTCAGTTAGATCGACGAAAAAAAAATTAAAGTGAACAAAAATAATTATTTAAACAATGCATTTTATTTTCAAACTTGTTCTCGGGTTAAGAAGAACCCGGTTTTCCATCATAGCCCCGGACTAAGTCAAGTGACTGATGAGATGAGGATATAATTATTTAATTTAATACGATGGATGAACCCATTTGCGATGATCTTGTAGGTACAAAATTAGGAGCATGGTGTAGTTTGAAGTTCGTCTTTTACCACTGTTATGCTCACACAGCGGCCGTGAATGTTGGAGGTGACGACAGTCGCCTCTGGATGCTTTCTTAGAGCGTCCATGTATCACTTGATAGGTTTTCAGTCGCTTGCTTCCTGATGGTCCAGAAAGTTTCTTACAATGCGACATGTGTTTAATGAAACTGCCTTCTGAGCTGCTGCCAGTACCCTACTGACGTTTTCTAAAACGGGCATTGGGATGTATCTATAGAAAGGCATCCATTCTGTTAAGAGTCCTAGGTTTAGGGCAAGCTGTTGATGTATAATTCCCGCCATATCATTATGCCTGTGCGTATATTCTCTTTGAGCCATTACGCGACAACCATCAATAATATGCTCGATGGATTCGTTGGTATATCCACATAATCGGCACCGGTCAACCACGTCTTGATGTAGCACGTGTTTTCGATAATTTCTGGTGCTGACAACCCTGTCCTGTATCGCAATAGCGAATCCTTCCCTTTCTGGATACAGGACGTCCTTTCTCAGCCAAATATTGGATGCCTCACTGTCCACTTCATGTTGGTCTAACGTTTTGGGGTGCTCGCCGTGGATGGCTTTCTGTCTCCATTACGTTTCTAATTCCTCTATGGTTTCTGCCCTGATACTCAAGGCCTCCTCTGAGGACAAATTCAAGGGCGTGTAGTCAAGATCAGCTTTACAGATGGTGTTGTAAAGCGTCACATCTCGCTTGCTGTTAAAATAGTCTCGCAACTGTGTAACTTGTGATTCACACAGTTTCCTGACATCTACAATGCCCCTACCCCCTCTATGTCGTGGTAGAACTACCCTTTCG
>CAKNWT010227540.1:12907-23824 GCA_932066315.1 Andricus coriarius
GACATCTACAATGCCCCTACCCCCTCTATGTCGTGGTAGAACTACCCTTTCAATCGCCGAATTAATGTGGTGCATTCGGTGCTTCGTCATTTCTACACGGATGATTCTGTTTAATCGTTCAAGGCCGGTGTTCGACCATTTGATGAGCCCAAAGGAGTACGTGTGGACAGGGATGGCATAGGTGTTGATTGCCCTGATCTTGTTTGCCGAGTTAAGAGAACTCTTCAGAATCAATCTGAGTCTTGTACTGAAGGCACTCGTTAGGCTTTTCTTAACCATCGTATGCTGAATACCCTTAGATTCAAGAATGCCCAGGTATTTATATGATTCTCACTCTGCCATTGCCTCGATGTCATTCTCGAAATCGTTCTCCAGCTCTGCGGTCCCTAATTCTCCTTTGGTTAAATGCACTGGTCTGCATTTATCTAGTCCGAACTCCATGTGGATATCATTGGAAAACTGCTTTGTGACAGCGATCACTTGCTGCAGTTTCTGGTCCGAACTGGCGTATATCTTCAGGTCATCCATGTATAGAAGATGGGTCACTTCATGACCATCCTCGTTATCATGTACTCGGAACCCCTGAGACATGCTATTTAGTGTTCTGCTCAATGGGTTCAACGCTAAACAAAACCATAATGCACTGAAGGAGTCTCCTTAGAATATACCCGTCGTAATGCGTATTGATTTAGTTATCCTTGATTGTCCATGATCAAAATACTTGATGCTTGTCCCCCAAAGCATCATCGCACGACTTAGGAAGTCAATGATGCGTGGGCAAATTTATTTAAACAATGTATTATTATTATTATTTATAACAATATTCTCTTAAAATAATGCCAGACAAATGCCGCTTTTTAAATGAAATTTTCAACTTTTCAATTAGAGTGAGGTCATAATTAATTCAACTTAACAAACATGATTGTTCAAACAAGTTTTTGTTACTTTTGATAATATTCTCTTTGAATAATGCAGAAAAGTTAAGATTTTTTCGAAATTCGTAACTTCATGTCCACTTTTCTCTTGGAGCAGGTGTCTCCAAAGGTAGATCCTGTATCTACCGTCAATCCCAGGCCAATAAAGTCGGATCTACTTAGCTCTGACACATAACTGTCAAGAAGGATCCCCATCCTTTACCTGAGTCGAAGCCCTCGAGGTTCTCATTAACCGAACCCTTCGGATCTCCAGGCGTCCCTGGTAAGGCTTCACCTGTGGATTGTGGAGACCCCTGACTTAGAGTGAGATAATAATTAATGCAATTTAATAAACATATTAACTATCTTCTCATATAGTAATGCTAGAAAGCTGAGGATTTTTTCTGAAAGTGTTAACTTTTGTTTGACTTCTTAGTTATTGTGCCAGTTATAGTCCTATTCATGGTTGCACATGTGAAAATTTTCCCGGAAATTTATCGGGAATCTCCCGGAAGTTTGCTCTCGGGAATAGAATGGGAATTTCTCGGGAGTCCAGCAGGAATCCGTCGGGAGTCAAGTGCCAAACTCTAGGAACGTCTAATCCGTGCACCAGGTCAATAAAATACACCTTCGAGGAACAGAGATGTGCAAGGCCTCGAATTGGACTGACATTTTCGGGTCCGGATCCAGCAGTTTGCATTAGCAGACCCTATCCGACTGTCCGGGTATCTCAAATACCCGATCCGGTATTATTCGTATCCGAAGAATGCCAAATCAGGGCAGATGTGTCCATCACTACTGATATCACTGCCCAAACATGGTCAAATTTAAGATTTCGGGTGTATTTGGAAATAATTGAATCTGGTATCGCATTTCCAACTGCACAGTAAATTAATGTGGCATTGCTGGTTGCGCACCAGAGTTATGCCGCACTTTACGGTGCGCAGTACAAGTATGTGGTATATCAAGTTGCGCACTAGAGTTATACAGGGTGTCCCAGAATCAAGTGTCCGGAGTTATAAAATATTTAAGCTGGACCAATCAGGAGCGCCGTATAAATAGTCGTGTGTGCGTGAACGGGAGTGCAACGTAGTGTTCTCCCGTCGCTAACCCCACCTCTGCGCTCCTGATTAGTCCAGCTTGAATATTTTATAACTCAAAAACTAAAACTTTAACTGATTTTTGGAAAAGGAATGGAAATTTTTTTTTATACAGCTATATAAGTCCGGACATTTGAGTCTGGGACACCCTGCATCGCACTACCGGCTGTGCAGTAGACTTTTGTGGCACTTGTTGTTGCGCACTAAAGTTATGTTGCATTTTCGGCTGCGCAGTAGACATATGTGGCATTTGTGTTTGAGCACCAATTATATCGCACACCCAGCTGCGCAGTAAACTTATCTAGCATTTGTGGTTGCGCACCAGATTTATGTAGCACTTCCTGCTGCGCAGTAGACTTATGTGGCATTGGTGGTTCCGCAACAGTCATGTCGCACTTCCGGATGCGCAGTGAACTGATTTAGGGTTTAATATAAAATATGCAGTACAATTTTATTACATTTAAAACTGCGCTGTAAAGGTAAGTCGTACTTACAGCTACGCAGCAGACTCATTTATATTTAATTGGTACGCATTATAATAGTGCGCAATTAAAAATGACACCGAAGTTTACTGCGCATTCGGAATTGCAAGCTAGATTTAAAGGGCAACCAAAAATGTTCCAGCAGTCTACTGCGGAGTCAGAAGTGTGACATAACTCGGGTGCGTACCCATAAGTGGAAGATAACTCTAGTGTGCAACCACAAATGCTACAAAGGTAACCCGCGCAGCCGGAAGTGCGATCTAACTCTAGTGCGCAGCAAAATATGCCACATAAGTCTACTGCGAAGCCGAAAGTGCAACACAACTGAAGTGCGCAATTACTAGTTCCCAAAAAGTCTACTGCGTATCTGGAAACTCATGAGAAATTCCTGTTCGATTCCCGAGAGTAAACTTCCCACACCGCGCGATTCTTGTCCTATCGTTGCATTTTATTACTTATCGTTCGATTACTCAAAGAAGAAACAAAATCCCACTCTGGAAATTAGTGGTCATCTAGGAAAAACCCTTAGCTTTCTTTCTAAACTATTTTCAAATCAATAAAAAGTGTGAACATTTAAAAAACAGTAAAATTTACTGATGGTTTTCAAAAATAAAAGTGAAATTTCAATTTTTTATAAAAATTGTTATGACCTTCTGAAAAACGGTAAAAAATCTATCAAAAACATTGCAGGTGAAATTTTTTTTGACGTATCATGAAAAAAGTTAAAAATGTTTGAAAATAAGGCTTTGCATAAAAAACCCAAACATGGTAACCCCTCGACTTTAATAAATGGTTGTTGAAGTGAATTAATTCTTTTTGTGAGAGTCCCATCCAATGGGACTAAACAGGGCTCAAATTTCGGCCCGATCCCAGTCAAATAATTAATTCTAGTGTGAAATAAGAGGTAAAAGAATCATTTTCAAGTTTTTATTTCAGAAAAAGAAATATCCACAAAAGAAAGAGCTTCCTTAAGAAAATCATTCTATTTGATGTTCATTTATTATTTGTTCATAACTAAAAACATCGAAGAAATGTTGAAAATTTCAGAAAAAGCGCAACTTTCTAGCATTACACTAAGAGAAGACACTTATGAACAATAATAAATGATTTAAAACCAATATTTTACTAAATTGCATCAGGTCTTGCATGTTGGTGGCGGAAGTGAGAACGTGTTCAGTGACAGGTGGTGAGAGGATTTTACAGAATTTGTGTGGAAGGTGTGAGTGAAGTGTGAGGGTGGAAGCCTAGGAGGTGATTAGGGTTTTGCAGGGTGAATTGAGGAGATAAAATGTGATTTTCAGCGTGGGTGTCAGGTCGGATTTAGCTACTTAGAGAAAGTGAGGTTAGGTTGGCAAGGAGTCGGCGGAGTTTGTGGGCAAAAGCCTGATGCCTTCGAGGGGTCAAGGGTAGGTCACGCAGAGTTGGGGCATCTCAGAGGAGAGAAAGGGGCGTATGCAAGGGCTCTGAGAAATTGAAAAAAAAGGGAAATTAAGGGAAAATTTGGCAGCACTATTCTTCAGAGACATCTGTCGGTTGCGGAGAGGACTGCATGGAGAGGTCCCAGTTACCGACGGTAGACAGGAGAAATAATATTGTCATAAGAGGGTTAAAGCTAAAGAGCGGTGAAGAAATGGAGGGCGTGGAAGCGCTGCTACAGAGCATAGGGTGGGTGAAAGGGATGGCAGGGAAAGTTAAGTTGGAGGGAAGGAAGAAGGAAGTGGCGGTCGTGGAGCTGGAGAGCTGGGAAGAAAAGTTGGGGGTAATGCGAAATAAGAATAGGATAAAGGATAAGGGAGGCTAGGAGAGAGAGGAGTGAAGGGAGATCGGCGAAGGCAGGATATCAGAAAATAAGAATAGAAGAGAAAATGTGGGTGGGGCAAGGAGAAAGAGGTGTTGAAGGAAGTGCAGGGGAATTTGTTTCGTAGGAAGTAGGGGGGGGGGGGGTTAATGCAAGGGTAGAAAAGTAGTGAAGGTGATGTGCTGAAACGTAGCAGGGATAAAGAAGACGGATGAGGTATTCTGGAGGTATATCCAAGAGTTTGATGTTCTGGGAATGGTAGACACGTGGGTAGCAAGAAAGGCATGGGATAGAATAGAGCCAAAACTGACAAGGGGGTATAGGTGGAGACTCCAGGAGGTGGTTAGAGTGAAGAAGAAAGGAAGAGCTGGTGGGGGAATTATAACGGGTGTTAGAGAAGGATTAGAGGAAGAAGTTTATGGAGAGGAAGAGGGGGAGGGAGTGCAAATTGGGGAAGTAAAGATAGGAGGGTTGACGTGCAAGTTTGTGACAGTGTACAATAAGGATGGGATGGAAAGAATTAAAGAAAGGGTGGAAGAATTTCTAGGCGAAAGAGAGGAGGGTATGTTGGTACTGGGTGGGGATTTTAATGCGAGGAGGGGGAGGCAAGGGGGCCTTTACAGGGAAGGGGAGAGCTTCGAAAGGAATTCGAGGGTTGAGATGTTGAATCAGGAGGGGGAGATTCTAAGGGGCTGGATGGAGGATAGAGGCTGGGCGGTGGCAAATGGTATGACAAATGGTATGGCAACTGGGGTCGAAGAGGAAGAATACACATATGTAAGTAAGGTGGGGGTATCGGTGATAGACTATGTAGTCATAAATATGCAAGGATGGGAGCAGACGGAAAGATTCGCAGTAGAAATGAGGGTAGAATCGGACCATCGGCCATTAGGGTTGTGGATGAGGGGTGAGAGCGGCGGAAGGCAAGGGGGGATGAAGGGTTGACGGGGGAGAGGGTGAGCTGGATGAGGGAGGCGATAAAGAGGTATAAGGAGCAGTTAGGGAAGTTACGCTTTGATTGAAAGTCGGTGGAAGAGATATGGGAGGATTTAAAAGAGAATGTGAAACGTTGCGTGCAAAAGAAGGTATTCAAAAAGGAGAAGAAAGGAATGGTTAAGCCGTGGTGGCATAAGGAATGTAAAAAGATAAAAAGGAAGGTGAAGAGGAAGTACAAGATGTGGAAAGAGGGTACAGCGAAAAGGGAGGAGTACGTAGAAATGAGGAAGCAGTTAAGATTGATATGTAAGAAGAAAGAACAGGAAAATAAGAAAGATCTGGAAGAAGAGTTAGGAAATGTTACAACATATGGGGATGCCTGGAAGATAATAGATAGGTTTAGTAAGCGTAGAGTGGGGATAGGCGAGAAGATAGGGAGTGAGGAGTGGAGGGAGTTTTTTAAAGAATCATTTCAGGGCGTGGATTCAAGGAAGAGGGATGGTGGGAGTAGAAAAACACGGGATGCAGAGATGGAGGAGTTGGAAGATGAGGAGATAGAGAAACAGATAAGGAAGTTAAGAAGGCCAAAAGCAGCAGGGCTGGATGGGGTAGAGAACCAAGAATGGCTGTTTGGCACACAAGAGGTTAGTGAGAGACAGAAACATGTAGTAAAGAAAGTATTGAGGGGGACGGATTCCCAGGAGGGTGGGGAGAAGGGTTAATAGTGCCACTATATAAGAACGGAGACAGGAATAGACAGGAAAATTATAGAGGGATTACGCTAATGAATACGGCGTATAAACTATACGCGATGGTGGTGGCGGAGAGGCTGCGGGAAGATGTCGAGGGGAAAGGAATATTGCCGGAGACGCAGGCGGGCTTGAGGGCGGGTAGGAGTACTATCTACAATAACTACGTTCTGCAGCACGTGGTGGATAGAGAATTAGCGACGAAGGGGACGATAGAGTACGCGTTTTTCGTGGATCTCAAAGGCGCGTTTCCTTCGGTGGATAGAGGAAGGTTGTGGGAGGCGATGGAGGATAGGGGAGTGGAGAGAGGCCTGATCGAGAGGGTAAGGGAGATATATGTAGAGAACAAAGATAAGGTAAGAGGAGGGGAGGGGATTTCGGAGGGATTCTGGATGGATAGGGGGTTAAGGCAAAGGTGTCCGCTTAGCCCAAAGCTTTTTGCGATTTTAATTGCGGATATGGAAAGTAAGCTGGAGGCCGGGGTGGTAGGAGGAGTCAGGATAGGAGGGGTTAGAATTTGGCCACTAGCGTATGCAGATGACATAGTGTTGCTGGCTAGAAGCGAGGAGGCCTTAAAAGAGATGATGAAGAGGTTGAGAAGATACGTGGATAAGAGCAGGATAGAGCTGCATGCGGAAAAGTCCAAGGTTATGGTGTTCAGAAAAGGAGGTGGGAGGGATAAGGGAGGGGAGTGGAAGTGGAAGGGAGTGGCAGTGCAGGACGTCAAGGAGTTTGTGTACCTGGGCTTCTTGTTTCGGAGGAATGGGGGAGTGGACGGTCACATAAAAGAGAGAGTGAGGATGGCAAATGTGGTGATGAGGCAGGGGTGGGGGTTGGGAAAAAAGTTATTCGCAGATGATTTTTAAAGGAGAATGAAATTATTTTAATCACTAGTGATGAGTGTGCTATTGTATGGGATAGAGGTATGGGGGTGGAAGGAAAGTGAAAAGGTAAATAGGACACAGGAGAGGTATGTAAAGTGGACATTGGGGTTGGCAAGGAACACGCCTAATTATATTGTCAGGAGAAGGAGAGCAGGAGAGGGGGTGGGAGGATGGAGGCTTAAAGGCAAAGGTATTTTAGAATGAATGGACTACAGATGGATGAAGTGAGAAGGATGCACGAGGAAGGAAAGAAGGTATATGAGTTGGTTCAGACAAACGGTATGGAGTGAGAGAAGACAGCAGGGGAAGAGAAAGTAAGAGTCAAGGTTCAACGGGAATTATGTGTGGATTATGCCAAGGACGAGAGCGCACGATTTGTGTGAGAAAGGAGAGAAAGGACGTCAGGAGCTTATAGCGAGGATGAGACGTGGGTGCATGGAGGATTTTAATAGGTTCTGGCCCTCTAGAGAAAAGAGGGTGTGTGCACTGTGTTGGATGGGGTATGCAAAAGTGGAGCACTGGTTGGAGAAGTGCGTAGAGGTGAAAAAAACTGAAATGAGCATGGAGATATTGATGCATGAAAGGGGGGACAAAAGGGCCATAGCATGGGTGAAGAGTGTTGGGTAGGATGGAGAAGAAGAGAAGGAGGAAGAGGAATGGAGAAGGAAATATTGTAAATAGGAGAGGAAGAAGATATAAGTAGTATGTAAATATTGTAAATAGTAGATAAGTATTAGGTAGTAGACGCGGAAGCGAGAGAGTGGGGACATGCGATCGAGGCGACGCGAGGCGAGGAAGGCAAGGCGATAAGAGCATGCGATCCTACAGTTAAGGTATGGAAGGATGTTAGTTTTAAGGCTTAGTTTAGGAAAAATTATGTAAAAAAAAGGAAAGTGTAAGCAAGGCAATTTTTTAATACCAACAGGCTGAAGAATTATAGTTTATACTACTACTGAATTGCATTAATTTTTATCTTACTCTAACTTACAGGTAGACAAAAAGTTGGAAATTAAAGAGAAACCATTATTCAAAGATAATAATATTAAAAATAATAAATTATTTAAACAATTATGCTTGTTAACTTAAAATAATTATGACCTCACCCGGTAAGAAGGCTTGCATTCAAATGTATTAAAAATTTCGCCGTTTCTGTCCTTCTTTTTTGAAGCCCTGATTAGCAGCGAAAATATATATATTCCAATTCCTTTCAAAGCCGATCGGAGCTGTCGAATGTAACCTGAAATAAATTAAAAACGCAATTTTCGTGTAACGGATTAGAACTATTAGAAGACGCTTCAGACGCATGAAATTGGCAACATTTAGTAAGTTTGTGCATAACAATATATTACTTTATTACGAATCTCTCGCTTTATTCAAATGTGATTAATTAAAAATAGATAAAATCATGATAACAAATTTAAAAAATTAGTTTTCTTCACAGCTACCTGTGTATCAATCAATCTTGACAATGTAAAATGACTAATACTTTGTTTTTAAGTGCTTTTACCTCATTATTATTCGAAAAACAGTAAATAACAACAGTGAAATGTGCAAGTTTAAAAGGGATTAAAAATGTTCTATTTCATGGTCGATTTGGAATATCCACATGTATGCAGAAAAATGTTGTCGCCAATAGGTACAGAAAGTTTGAGAGGTAACTTCTACTGTTATGGCCTTCTTACCAGGCACTCTAATTGAAAAGTGGACAGAAAGTAGAAAATTTCATTAAAAAACTGCAACATTCTCGCAGTACTCTAAAATAATATTATTATAAATAATAATAATTCATTGTTTAAGCAATTATTATTTATGTTAACTTAAATTGATTATTGCCTCGCTCTAACGGAAAAATTACAATCGGACTTCAATTTGAGCTCAGTTTTGGTTATGACGATCGGCTCCAATTGAGGCTCTCCGAACGTAAACAATAGGATCGTCTGAATCATTTCTATTGGATTTTCCTGTGTAGTAAAAAATATTTTTTAAATTTGTTTCTCTAATACAGAGACAAGGGTAAACTAAATATTTAACGGAAATGAGGGAGAAATTTTGCTGTGACACGTTAAAATATATGTTTTTCCTGCTTACTATTACGTGGTAATTCCGAGGGGGTAAATAAGAAGAGGAAAACCGAGAGAGGGTAGGATGGAGCAACAGGGTCTGAAGCCCGTGGACGACGAGTTGAGTCCGGCAGAGGATCGACGTCGGAGGGTGGTTTCCCAGGAGGCGGCTGATGGTCGATCCCAGGAGGCACTTTGGGTATTCCCCGAAACAAGGTCACTGTTGCGTTTTGCAGAGAGGGTGCAAGAGAGCGATTCGCTCCTAGTGACGAGACGAGACTAGACGAGACTGACGACGACGCGACGGGACTCGTTATCGTCGCGGGCTTCGGGACCCCTCGGGGGGTTCCGCCTTATCTCGGGTGCAGCCCGGCAACCCTTTCATGCAGGGGCGTGCCGAGTTCCTTTTAATGGTAACAATTCTATTACACCCCCCTCCCCTGCGGGGGTTTGGGTGTATATCTAGACTTTTTGTAATGTCTTTTTCTAAGTCTCATATAGTCTCGAAAAAAAAAACATTTGAATAAAGTTTGCAAATTTACTGTTTTCCTCTTGAGGTTTGCCTTAAAAATTTTGATGTTATCAGTTTTAAATACAGTCAATATGTATGTTTTGGTTTCATAATGAGTAAATGTGCCTGTTTGAGTCTGGAGTTGTAAAATTCTTGCTAAGTTTAAATAATTTTTCTTTGTCTAAAAAGTTATATCGTTTTTTATTTGTTTTTGGAGTCGATTGTCCATTGAGTCTGTTTTTATTTGACTTTAGAGTCGATAGTCCTTTGGGTCTCTTTTTTGTTTGTTTTTGAAGTCGATTGTCCTTGAGTCTGGTTTTATTTGACTTTAGAGTCGATGGTAGTTTGAGTCTGTTGTTGTTTGAGATCAATTGTTGTCGTTTTATTTATTTATGTATTATTACAATAGATTTAATGCTTTCACGATGATTCATTATGATAAATTTAAATTTAAAATTTAAAGCTTTTTCTGGTTTCAATCGTGTGCAAAACGACGAGCTTGCCGACGTTTCGTGAACATTGCAGTTCACTACTTCAGGGCTGACCTGAAACTGAAGTTTCAGGTTATGTTGTTCTTACATATATTCTCTACGATGTCTGTGATTGACCAGAGCGCCCCATGGTAGGGACTGCTCGAACTTGATTGGCCAATCAAGTGTAGGGACAATAATATCGTCCCAAAATTCTTAGTTGAAAAACCATTTGCTTCTCTTGAAAGAAAGAATACAACATACCAAATTTGTCTTGCACACTACCTCCAAAAAACTATTAAAACTTCACCTTTTCCTATCAAACACTCTCAGATTTGACATTTGGTCTACATTGGACCGCATATAATTTGACCAATCCCAACGGATTAAAGATCTTTCTACTCAAAAACAAATAATAAAATTTGACAAATTACTTCCAGTAAGGCACGAACCACTAACTAACACAGTAAAAAACATCTCTAACCATCCTCTCAGCAATGAAATGATTTCAGCCTTATCTAAAGGACATAATTTTGCAGTAGCTCCCTCCAAAATCCCGAAAGAAGAAATCATCAGTAATTTGGAATCTACAATATATACTCTTCCACCTGAAAAAGCAAATGACATTCGTCGTAGGACGGCCAACATCTTACGCCAAACCCAACTCCCTTCCTCAAACTTAACAAAACAAGAAAAAACAGCAATTAAAGAACTTAACCAGAATAAAGACATCATAATATTACCCGCAGACAAAGGCAACACAACAGTAATAATGAATAAAGAAGACTATAACAATAAAATCATGGACCTTCTAACTGACGATACATATGAAAAACTTAAAAAAAGGTCCTACAAAAACAATAGTCAGCAAAACAAAAATCCTTCTAAAAGACTCTAAACTTGACAGCCAAACAATATCTAAATTAATACCTACTAATCCTACCTCTCCAAGACTTTACGGACTCCCAAAAATCCACAAAAACAACATTCCACTCAGACCGATCGTCAGCGCA
>CAKNWT010227546.1:0-12122 GCA_932066315.1 Andricus coriarius
GAGTGGCCCTGTGGACGCTCATCTCACAGTCGTGAGACGTGGCCATAGGTGTAATTTACCAAGGTTGTTCTAGGAGCCGCTGTCATTTTCATATATGGCTATTTCTGCCAGTGGGACCCCGCAGTGGTAGTTCAACATTTTTTAAATGATATATAATAACAATATTTTTTATTTATTTATATTCATATTCATATATATTCATAGATTTATACACACAGGAATCGATATCGGATTTGATATAGATTCCCAAGTAGGTTTAAAATTTATAGCATCACTATTCGGTTCAATAGTGATGCTACAAATCCTGCCGTATATACATTCGAATCGATAAAATACCTGATTTGGAATGAGGTTTATTGATTTCATAGTATATTTGATTGAAAATGTAACGTTTTTTTCAGTGTGCATATGTTCTTATTTGGGTCCCCATATAGTTTCCTATCCCATTTCGTGTCTCAATTTACCCATACGATTTTATATAGTAATCCGTGTGGATTCCTATATAGGTTAACATGTGGATCCCTATATAGGTTCCTATCGTATAGGGCCTCATTTAGGGATTTTTAGAAGGAAGGGTGATTCTGAAAAATAGAAGTCAGGGACATCTTAACGCCGAACAGCTAGCTGCTCAATAGCGGGGTAAACAGCTGCACAAGCAACACACCCAAACGTTAGATCTTCCTTGCGTGGATAGTGATGCTTCAAACCTCTGATTAAGGTGGGGAAAACTCTTTACGGAGACGGTAGGATTTGTCATTACCATCCAGGACAGGGTAATCAAGACGAGGAATTACCAAAAACATATCCTCAGTATTGCGATAGTCAGCCGCCTTTATGGAGATCCCCATTGGAACATCGAACACATCATTGATGGCTATACGATACTTACCTCGCAAGAATATACGCGCAGACATAATGATGCTGATGGGATCATTAACAAACAAATTTCCCTGAACACTGGTTTACTAGAGATATTTGAGCCTTACTACAAATATAGCCCAGTTAAAGTAATAGAGACCGAACACCATCTCCTTTACTGGGTCAGGACTATTTTGACTGACCACCTAGTCAGACACAATCGTCCAGATGTCCTGTGGTTAGATAAACTTGCTCAACATGTGAGAATAATAGATATAAGCGTTCCCCTAAACAATAACATTAGGCTTCGATACACTGAGAAGATCCAGAAATATTCGAAGCCGAAGCAGGAGATCCTGACCATCCACCCGGTCGTGACCTCCTCCACTGGGAACGGCAGTATTGCTGAACACTTGCCGCATCGTCCGGAGTTTTCTGGGCGTGAACAATGATAGCGGCTAAAATCGCCTTCTATAGCTTTCACGGCATCGCCACACGGTAGATCACTGTGATAATCATATTTGTAATTTTTGTCCTTTTTTGTACATGTGTATGCCCGTGTGCGTGTGTGCAGTTTGGTTTGTGTCTCGCCGTCTAATGTAAATAAAATTAATATTTTGAATAGTTGGTTTCAGTGGTTGGCATTAGAACTAACGTTTATAAGAAAGATGGATCCTTATAAATGGTCTCTCCAGTGTCAATGCTGGATCCCTATAAACGGGCTTTCCAGGATGAATGTTGAGTCCCTATAAACGGGCTCTCCAGGATGAATGTTGGATCCTTATAGGGCTCTCCAGTGTGATTGGTGGCACCCTATAGACGGTCTCTCCAGTATGAAAGCTCGCGAATTATGACGAATGCGCAAGCAGAGTATGGGGTTTTAAAACAGCGACTAATAGCAGCGAATCTACTAAGCACTTGCCGCATTCCGCGACCGGATTTAGTAGCGAATTACCGGGTCATGAGTAAGTGAGAGAAAAGTGAGAAAAGAGAGAGGAGAAAAGTGGCCGAATATAATAATTATTATTATTAATAATAATTTATTTATTATTAATAAAAATATTTAGCATAATTCTTATTTGGTCTTGACTATTTCGCCCGCTAATTCTGGCCGAAATATATGCATATAATTGCACCAGCGAAACATATGACGCAAGCTAACCTCAAAATCTCGAAAACAGGGCCCAGCGGTCGTTATAACCACCACAGCACCCGGACTCATGTGTATTTTTCTGGCCACATATTTGGTGGGCTAACAGAGCCATCTTCAGTTTGTCCCGGAAAATGAGATTTGGCTATGACGTCACGTACTAACCTCAAAATCATTTTCAATTATTGTTTTGTATTATTGTTGATGATTTACATATTTTTCAATATGTTTCGCTTTTTTTAAACGTGTATTGGTGTAAAGTTTTTGAAAGGAATTAAGTGATACAAATATATCAAGTGACGCAATTTAGTTGTAAGTATAAAACAATTTTATAACATTGCTATAGGTCATTTTTGAATTGTAATTGTGAATAGGAAACTTTGTAGGTTATTCTGACGGTTTGCTTTGCATGCTTACTAAGTTTACTCATATATAACTCATAACGTTTATAATAAGGGTGTTATTTGGCTTTCATTTCACTGAAAGCAGAGTGTCTACTAACCGGGAAAACCGGGATATTGTCCGGAATTGAAATAAAACCGGGAATAAAAATTCTAACCGGGAATCACATTTAAAGTTTTCTAGAATGTATTATTTAATTAATCGTGATAAAAAGACTCTGAACAAATGGTTAATCTCCAAGAGATACAATAATTAGTTATTATGAAGTTCTAGTTTGCTGCGCAGACCTTTTTAATTTGAATCCTTTCATAATTTTATGGTATGTTATATTTTCCAAATTAAAACATATAGATTTGTGATATTTTTTTATGAAATAATTTCAAATCTTTAGATTTCTTTTAAAATCTTTGTGAAATAATTTTGAATCTTTTGAAATTATTGTAGATTGATTTAGAATTAACATTATTTTAATTTCTTTACATTATTTGAAATTTTCTAAAATTGTTGTAAAATTATTTAAATCTTTTGAAATCTTTAAAATATTTCTGAAATCTTTTTAAATCTTTGCTGAGTCTTGGAAATCTTCTGTAATTATTTGAAATCTTTGTGAAATCATTAAAAATTTTGTGAATCTTTGTAAAATCTTAAAAATATTTTGAAATCCTTGTGAATTCCCTTAAAATCTTGGAAATCTTATGAAATGTTTTGAAACCTTCTGAAATTTTTTAAATCTTTGGAATCTTTGAACTCTTTCTGAAATCTTTGCGAATTTCCTTGATATCTTTGAAATGATTTTAAACCTCTTGGATTCTTTGAAGACTTTGTGAAATTTTGGAATCTTTTAAATCTTTCTGAAGTCTTGGAAATCTTCTGAAATGCTGTTAAATCTTTTTAAATCGTTGTAAGTAGCCAGGCAAATTCATCCGACTACTGGCCCTCTTCTGCGGTCGATCGAATTTTCTTAAAGCAATTCGTCCGGCTATAATTCGTCCGACTAGACTTAAACGTAGTAGCAGCCATAATAATAATATTATTAATATGTCGTGAAACATATTCCAGAATTTTAAATAATGTAACAGTGTCAAATGTATGAAATAATAATATATTTTCTTTTGACATGGTTCCAGTGACAAGGACAAACTGCTTTTAGTAAAAGGATGGTGAATGGTGAAGTTCAGTGTTCCCCAATGTCCACCGACATCAGAAGTAACAATCCATCCTTATCCACACGACAGTGCCATCGGGCATCAATGGGTTCTTGCAATTGAAAATTCGCAGGTACTTAGAACGACGTACGCGGTCGTAATGTAGATCTAAAGCCAGGTGGAAGAAAATTCACTAAGGAGGAAGAAGTTCTTGCGTTATCAATGTTTAAAAAATCTCCTGCAGCCTACACTCATATGGCAAGTCTGTTTAGTCTGCCATCTAAAACGGTTCTCAGAGATTACCTTTCGGGAATACCATTAGACACAGGCATTAACACTTCGATGGTGGGGCATTTAACAGATCTTTCAAAGGATTTGAGTGCCAATGACAAACAAGTAAGCGCATGTTAGGACGAGGAACATGTTCATCCACTTATTTGTTACAATTTTAAAAAGAACAAGATCATAGGATTCGAAGATTTTGGTACACATCGTACGATCCAATTTACTGATCACGTTTTGGTCTTTGTGATTAGACGTCTTTCGGACCAAGCCAAAGTTCCTTTTTCTTACTACTATTGTTGGTCACAAACGAAATATGGGCAGCTCATAGAATGCATCCAAGTAAATATAACTGCGGTAGCTTCCACTAGTTTTAAATTAATAGTGACTATTTGCGATCAAAGATCTTCAAACATAAAAGCGCTGACGGAATTGAAGCAGGAGTACCTAAAGGAGTGCAAAAGAAAGGGTTTGGAGCCTGGTGAGCTAAAAAAAATTAATTCTTGCTTTTTGGAAGCCACTCATCCTCGAATATACCTTTATTAATTTTTTATTTTTTTTTTAAAGGAGATGAAGGGGAAATGACTGTAGAAGGAGTAACATTTATTGCGGTGTATGACACTTCACGCGTTCTGAAGTGTCTGAGGAACAATACGATGAAAAAGGATCTTGATCTCGGAGATGGATCTTTGGTCAAGTGGATTCGCTTCCAGACTGCTTATGAACTCGATTCCAAATCTGATAAAGCTCTGAGGTCCTTGCGTCGTATTACGGCTGCACATGTTTTCGAGGAGCTTATGAAAAAATGACATAGTTGCCCACGTATTGAGCTCTTCCATGTCAAAATTCATTGCAACTACTTGTAAGTATGGTCAGCATTTTAGCGAACTTAGCAGACACATCCTTCGATTCTATTATTGCTACAAACGAGAAGCGTAACGAAGAAAAAAAGATGCGCAGCATCGTGATGAAGAACAGTGGGCACACTAAATATTGGCCCAAATCTCGTGCAAAGTTCATGGTAATGCTTTTCGTCAATTCTGAAGGGAATCGAACGGCTGATCCTCCTTCTCTAACTCATCGGAGCTGGAATTTGAGAGAAATGCCAGTCATATGGAATAGGTTACAAGAAGCTGGATTCGACTCCTTCAAGCCAGGCTCTATTACCCAGGATATCATAGAAATTTTTTTTGGATGTCTGAGAAGCTATAGTCATAGGTTTGTGAATTTAACGTGCCTTCAAGTTGAAGGTCAGCAAAGATAATGAATCGGAAGCTCTTCAATCTCTAGGTAAATTTTTGCAGCACGCTGAGGGCAAAGAAGCTCAGAGGATGAGGCCTCTTCACACTGATCACTCCGATGAAGGAGAATTGCCCGATACCACCGTGAGGGGTGCAACCTATCAGCTTGGCAACATCGTTTGGCTTCGATACGCTGGGAGTTTTTTTTATCAAACTAGGAGAAAAGGCTAAAATGATAAAGATAATGATGAAGAAAACGAGCTGGCTGCAATTCCAGAACCTAATAGGCAAGTTTCACGACGAACGGCAGCCTTGGATTATTTTGAGAGAGCGTTTTTTCGTGGCATGACGGTAATTAGGCGAAAACTGTGTGTGATTGCCTTTCAATCGGACTTGAGGAAGAAACTGGCCATTTACTCTTTGAAATACATGGACTTTGATTGGATCACGTGCCCTTATCACAGGGAAGAACTAAAACAAAAGTTTTTGGATCTTCTTATCCTAGAAAACTTTTACGATTGGTGCGTCCACATCAATAGGCTCCTCACAAGATGACAAACGTAACACGGCAACAGCATTCTGGAACAACGTGCTGTGACGTTGTATGAGACGACCCGGAGAAGGGAAGCTGCTTTAGACAACGTGTAAGTATTTCTAAGAAAAAGCAACTCATTCTATTAAAATGGCATCTATTCACAATTTAGATATACAGTTCTATTATTCCAGGAAGAAAGCTGCACAGTAATTACAGTTTCAGCATGATATTGAACCTGGCTGATTTTTTAGCCTTTCATCTACATATTCGATTTCGGTTGCAATTTACACATTGAGCTTACTTATAATTGCTCAGTTCTTCTGTTTTTTGAGTTGCGTTTGTGGAGATTGTTTATATTCTGCGCAAAATACCATCTCCTTTTTAATTTCTCAATTAGTTATGTAGAACTCTTCATGATAAATATGCAATCAATAATAATTACACGTATCTTAAAAAAAAAACAGAAATAATTTCAAAGTACCTAAACAGTTTTATTTCAGAATTAACAACTGTTAATATCATTAAAAATAATTATTCTTGTGAAAACATGACATGTAAATTTAAAACAGTGCTTCGAATTTTTTTCCCTTCTTTTAAACAATTCTTCGAACCGGTATATTAAAGTATATGAAGATTTATCAATAAAACTAACGATCCCTTTTCACGGAGTGAACTTTAAAAGTAAAAAAATATATATATTTACAACCAATTAAAACTTCCATCGACTTTCTTTCGAATAAAATTATTATAACTTTTAACAATGGACATTGGGAATACCCAACTTAGTTTTAGAAAAAAGTCTGGTACCGCAGTATTCATGCGTAGTCAGTCATTACACCTCGTGACAAAATTGAGTGCCTCTCCAACACTTAAACATACATGTATACGTCGCGTATGCAGCTGTCACGTCCCGCGACGATTATAATAATAATAAATAATTATAAACAATATATTGTAACTACGTAACATTTATATAACATTTATATTCAATAGACTATCCTACATAACATTTATATTTAATAGATTATAACTACATAACATTTATATTCAACAATAAAACAACAAGCTGAAAGATCATATCCAATATCCAATTATTATTGTTAAAATCATATTATAAACAAACCTAATACTCTTAAAATCATTCGTGAAGATCAGATTTGTAAGGGTCGACCCAACAGACCAAGATGAGCTGTACGCATCATCTTTCGCACAACAAACAGGCACACGCTAATCAAAAAGACATAAACTAATCAAAAAGGCAACCAGAAAAGCTAACTGCATTTTCAATCTCATACGCCCACGCAATGCTGGTACCTATAGCATTTACACAGCGCAGTAAACGAAAATGAGCGATACACACAAATTGTCTCATAACCGACGCAACAAACGGGCACACAACAATTAAAGGCCCATAAATTAATCAGCAAGGTAACCGTAAAACCTAGCCACATTTTCAATCCTATACATCTACAAATGCTGGTACCCAGTAGCCTACATAGAATTTGCAGAACAAACACAGCAAGGAGTCACCCATTATTTGAAATGCTATAAATTAATCAGCAAGCCAACCTTAAGAACAGACCAGATTTTCAGTCCCACACGTTTACAAAATGCTGGTACTTACAATACTCAGATCAATGATCTAAGCATCTTGACCTACTTATTTCTATGCAACATACACCAGCATCTTCGATGGAAAAGCAATAAATATCTTTATCAAGATGACAGCTATAGGAGGGTGAGCCTCACACAAATAATACACGCAAACTTATGCCCTTCTACGCATTAGAATATCTCAGCCATTGTCATCAAGGAAGGGATACCATATATTTAGGTAACTGCCCCGTTCTCCATATTTGGGCACATTACGATTCCTCATCGCTGATTGGCTACCTTATTAATTACCCCCTTGGACTAGGAAGGGATATCATACATATTAGCTACTGCGACACTTTCCATATATGGGTATATCTTGGATAATTAGACCCCTACCACTCTTCTACATAATCGATTATGCACGCTGATTGGGACAAATAATTAATCCCTACTTCAAAAAACACTCAACCCTATGAGAATCCTAGGAGGGATCTCGCATATAAATACAGCAGATTCAGAAGCAGAAAGTCAGTTTTAGTTCAGTTTCATCTACACCATTTTCGGCGCAGTTTAGTCTACAACGGTTTCCCTTCGGTTTAAGTCTAGAACAACACCCAGTACAATCATCGAGACCCTAAACTCCGGTCCCAGTATTCGGCCCGTCAACCCAGTACCGTCGCTTCGTTCGGTCTTCCATTTCTTCAACTTCTGTGTGGAGAATCTTCGTTCAAAGGAGCACCTGTCATCAAACCTATTGACCAGGTCACCCCAGCCAGCAGTCCGACTCCATTCATCGGTCACCCCTTACGGGCCCCCATTCAGGGTCCCGAGAATTCAAAGGCGAGGCCCTTCGTCTCAACAAATCAAGAGGGTGGACACGAGTCGACACCCGAACAAACTTGTAGGTAATTATTTAACACCTTTTTAACAATTTTCCTCCTTGTCTGTTTAATTAACTAGTCATCCCTGTTTAAGGTGGACTAAAATTAAACAAAAGGATTTGATCTGAGGCTTTGCGAAGAAAGAGCACTCCAGCTGCATTTTATTTGAAATTAACTTTTCTGTTTCATTTTTCCAACTGTAATTGTTCAATAAATAAATGTAAGTTGATTTATAATCCTTAAAATTCATGTTGAACTAATTTCTTGTAGTGGTAGTTATCCTCATTCCTGTTTTTTTAGTTTTTTTAAAATTAAAATTCAAAAAAGAGGAACCATCTTTTTATATTTAATTACAAGGTAAGTTATGTTTTCTCAAGAAGTAACATACCTCGTATATTTTTGGTGCATCGGCCTTGGAAATTATAAACTACCAATACAGAAATAAGTTAAAAATTTTTTTCTTCTTTTTTAACGTAAAATCAAATTCAAATATAAAACGATTCAAAACTTTCCTCATCCATTATATCCAAAATTCATCTGAAATAACCTACACAAATTACCTTCCTGCTTGTGCTTTATAGCAGAGTATCCTACCTGCGCTTTGTAGCAGGGCATTATTTCCAAAAAATCCTCCTAAATCTACCTGTCCAAAATACCTTCCTGCTTGTACTTTGTAGCAGAGTATCCTGCCTGTGCTTTGTAGCAGGGCATTCTTTACAAAAGTTACCTAAAAATACCTTTCAAAAATATCGTTTTAGAATTAATACAAATACAATTAAACAAAATTATAAAACGTAAATTCAAATCACTCTTTGTTTTTCAGGGCCGAAGCTTCCATGACAATCAAAAGTTTAAAAACTGAACCTAGTTTTCATTGAATCGGTGAACACTCGTATATTTTTTTTGTAATAAGAAAACTACAAGCTACCAGAAACTGAGATAACTATGCAATTTTTTCCAATTTTCTCAAAAATCACCTATTTTATCTATTTTTCAAAAATTATGCCAAAATTTTTCGGATCTCTTTTACGTATGGTTAAAAAACCCATTAAAAAATTGAGATATAAAAAAAATTGACAATTAAAGAAAGAAAAAGCACTGAAACTCAACAAACTTCGAATTTCTTCAATCTATTACTTGCCTATGATATTTACTTCTTTACGATATAAACCTGTCTATATTATTTATTTCTCTGTGATGTGAACCTGTCTATATTACTTATTTCTCTGATACTAACCTGTTAATGATATTTACCTGCCAGTCATATTTACATGTGTCAATATTTATCTTAGTGAGCGCTTGAGTGTGAACATTTAACCCGAAAAGTTTTAAAATATTCGAAAAATCAAGAAGTGAAAAATTATAAATGTCCGCCACACGTTTAAACAGAAACTTCGAAAAACGCGTACCAAGAATTCAAAGACAAAAAGCAAGAAAATGCATTTATGGCCATACATTTTATTCAATAGAAGAATTAATAAATAAAGTCTAAACGGTATACGCTCCTACGAAAACAGTTTATCAACTTCAAGGGGAACTCGGTAGTATATATACGTGGGAAAACGAAAATGTAATCTTTTATGCCTCACGTATTAAAGAAATAACTGACAGAATAATTGATGATCACAAAATGAACAATAATGGAACTGCCGAAAAATCTTTTCAAAGTGAATTAGAAGCCTATGCAATGAATCATTTTATTAGAGGACTTAGACCAGAATTATAAATGAGAATAGGAACAGCAGATGCATTTTCGCAACTTGCTACTAAAGCAATTGAAATTGAAAAAAGATTAGCAACTAACAAAGACATAAGAAAAGAATCTCGACCTGATCTTCATTCAGGAGAAACTTCTAAATCAAATAAATTACACTTTACGAGAGGAGAAAATGCACAATGTCAGTTTTGCGAAAAAAACAGGTCACGTAGCATCAGTATGTCGTATTCTTGCAAGACAATTATCAAACCCTCAAAATACTCAATTTAATTGAACAAATAATTTTCAGGCACGATTTCCTAATAATTATTCAAAACCTTACTTTAATAATAACAATAATCAAATACCAAATTTTTCGAATAATTTCCAAAATCAAAGACAATTTTCCCCAAACAATTTTCAAAGACAATTATTTCCTAATAATTCTCAAAATCAAAGACAATCTTTTCCTAATTATTCTCAAAATCAAACTAGTAATCGATTTCAACCAGAAAATATTCGGTCAAATAACAAACCTCGATATGAGCCGTGGGGAACTCAGAATAAATACAATCAAGATAGACCCCCATGGAGAGGACAGGCACCTAGCCAAAAATGAAATAGAAATTACTCTCGAAACGACCCGAAACACGTGAATAACTACCAGCCTGAACCTAATAAAATAATATGTCACTATTGCAAAGAACCGGGTCATGTTATTAATGAACGTCGTGAAAGACAATATAATAATCAATATCAACAACAACCGCAACAAATAAATCCTCCGCAACAAATAAATTCGGAAAACTCCAACGCCCTTCCCAGACCGGTTGCTCAGAGGAAGGCCTAAAGAAAGAACTAAATGCATCCGACCCTAACTTTGAAAATATAAAGGAACAAAAAATATTAAAAGTAAACTTAAGCGTCACTGATACTATACCTCACATAACATTATCAACAAATGGTTTGAATAATCCTGTAAGATTAATGATTGATGCAGGAGCAGGCCCCAATTTAATTAAAGGAAAAGCAGTCGAATCGGGCGTGAACATTAATAAACAAAATTGTCTGAAATTGACAGGAATTAACGAACACCCAGTATACACTCTCGGTCAAATAACAGTAAATATTTTAGAATTTCCAACCATTTTCAATATAATTTCCAATGAAGTACTAGTTGAACACGACGGAGTTTGAATATTTGCGCAAAAACAACGTAAAAATAAATTATGCGGAAAAACAAATAGAAATCAATGAAAAACACTATCCATTCGACTCATCTAAAATAATTACGATTCCACCTAGAACAATTTCTGATTTTTATATAAAAGTTAAAAACAGCGACAAAGAAATAGGTTACGTCCCTGAATTGTTGCCTAAAGACAGTGGACTATATTTCGGAAACGCAATAGTTAAAAATAACAATGGTAAAGCATATTTAAAAATCACTAATACTCGTGAAGAAGCAGTAATACTTGCAATTCCAACTGTAGAAATTCTCGACTTTGAGGAATTGACATCTGAAGATAACGAAGTTTTTATTACACAAAATCAAAATGAAAATAATAAATAACAAACAGTTGAACAAGTCCTTAGCTGTTTTTTAAATTCAAATAAAGATGGAGATTATGTTCACCAAACTTTTAATATTGCAAATGAAAATAGAGTCAAGTCAATAAAAGAACTATTACGTCTTGAACATTTAAATAAAGAAGAATACGCTCACGTAGAAAAACTCATTGAACAGAACGCAGACCGATTCCATATACCAGGAGAAATACTCGAAGGCACAAACGTATTACAACACAGCATTATAACCACGGACGAAATACCAGTTCGTGCACGACCATACAGACTCCCCCACGTCCAAAAGCAAGAAATTCAAGATCAAGTCAAAGAATTAATTAAGACAAAAATAATAAAGCCATCACAGTCTCCATATAATACACCAGTATTTCCAGTCCCTAAGAAACCGGACTCTCACGGAAACATAAAAATGGCGTATGATTTTAGACTATCGCAAATTGAACGAAAAAACTATTAGTGATTCATATCCACTTCCAAACATTACAGAAATTTTAGATCAATTAGGGAAAGCCCAATAATTTTCGGTATTTGACTTAGCATGGGGATTCCATCAGATAAAAATGGACCCTAGAGACTCACACAAAATAGCTTTCTCCACTCCCTTCGGACACTATGAATTCGACCGCATGCCGTTTGGATTAAAGACGCCCCTGCCACCTTTCAACGTCTTATGGACCTAGTATTGACTGGCCTTCAAGGCACTGAACTTTTCGTCTACCTAGATGATATAGTTATTTATGCGGACACTT
>CAKNWT010227547.1:213-15312 GCA_932066315.1 Andricus coriarius
TAAGCTTAAAATTGAACTATTGAATTCAATGCTTGGTTGAAAATTGATCTATTTTGTTAAAATTCAATATTTCGTGTTCGAAAATTAATCTTTCTGGTTGGAAATTCGACTACTACATTTCAAGATTCATAATTTTAGTTGAAAACTCATCACTTTGATTGAAAATTTAATTATTTTGTGGAAAATTCTGTGTTTTTTTTTGTTGAAAATAAATTTTTTTCAACTGAAAATTTAACCATTCCATTTTTGCTTAAAAATTTATATTTTTTAGTTAAGAATTTAACTATTTGGTTGAAAATTTATCTTTTTAGTTGAAAATTCAACTATTTGGTTCAAAATTCATCTATCTTGTTGAAGGTGCAAAATTTGTACTTGAAAGGTTAGGATTTTGAAGCGTTTTGAATTGAATTCAATATAGTACCCACATTAATTTCATTTCAAAATTTTGATACGACTTTTTCTCAAACCTTCTAGTCGATCCAAGCTCCAAAAATTGCTTTAAATGATATAATTTAGAACATTTGCAAATTTATTGATTCATTCCTCAATTTAGAGCGTTGAAAATGATACCGTAGATTTATATTTTTCAACCAGAAATCTCTGAACTGTTCAATTTATAAAAGTTTAAAATTGTCAAATTGAAAAGTGTAAAGCTTGAATTTTGTACCTGTAAATTCATGAGAGTTTGAATTAAAAAAATCAATCTTCAGTTTTAAAAGTTCTAAATTCAAAAGATTTCCCCTGGATGCTGTGATTTGCAGTTTAGTTTTAATTACATAAAATAAAAAAATTGTCACCTTCATGAGTTCGGATGTTTTAATTTCAATGATCGTTAAAATTTTGTGCGAACTGGGAAAAAATCGGTAATTTTTTTCCTCGATTAAAACGGCCACCCTGCTTTTCTCACCAAGAATGGAAATTCCGTTTTAGCCTTTAAAGAAGTCCAAAAAGAGATGTTTTTTTATCATTTAATTCAGAATAAAGATAAGAATTTGTTTTTAACCACGTTTATTTTTGATAATTAGGTTAACTGTTGGCATGCAGTGTGGCAGTTTTTTCGGATCACATGGCGGACGCGTATCTTCCAAAGCACTCCACATACAGTGCCGACAACGATGTCGAAGCAGAAGAGTTGAACTATAAATTAATCAAGCTTTTATCCGAGCTTAAAACTCCTTCGCAAGCAATCCCGATAGATTATCAGAAAACTCGTTCCTTATCTGGTACGAATTCCGATAACGACACAGAGTCGTTGCTGGATTCTGCAAGTTTGCCCGGCTCTCTCGACTTTCGGCGGCATCAGTATGATTACTCTTACACTCAACATGGCAGCCCAATTACCTCCAAACTCTTACCGAACTTCTTGCCTCCGATCGGTGTTTTCTGGGACATTGAAAATTGTCAAGTAAGTTTAGAAATCTATTTTCGATAATCGCAGGGCAAATTTAACTAAAATTATACAATCAGTGTTCGGATCCTTCGAATTTTTTTTACTTTTTTGAAAAAATGTGGCTTTTTGATAGAGAAATGGGACTAATAAACTTTTTTACTTTGTTTTTAAATAGGAATTAGGTTTCTTGGCCAGGGTGAGTCAATAGAGAGAAAATTTTATTGTTTTCCTTCTACTGGTCGTTTTTAATAGTTTGTTAGTATAAGCTTTTCAACCTTCGATGCATGACCTCTTCAGTACATATTTTAAGATGTTTAGTTTCTAATATACCTCATCATCTCTTTAAACAACTACGAACAGTGTGTAAAAACCTCTCATAACTCTCAACGTTTCTTTTTTCAAATTGCAAGCCTTATCAGTTTTTAACAGGCTATTTTTGGTTTAAAATTAATTCTGTTTGGTTGAAAATTTAATTATTTTGTTGAAAATTCAACTATTTTGTTTCGGGATAGAAAATTATTCCTTTTGAATTGAAAATTCATCTCTCTTGGTTAAAAAGTAACTATTTTGTTGAAAATTGAACTGTATTCTAAAAAATTCATTTATTTTGTTGAAAATTCATCTCTTTTTTTTATTGTAAGTCCAACGATTTGGTTGTACGTCTAACTATTTGGTTAAAACTGGATTTTTTGTTGTTGAAAATTCAACTATTTGTTTAAAAAGTCAACTTTTTTCTTGGAAATTCGTCTCTTTATTGAAAGTTTAACTGTTTTGTTGTAAATGCAACTGTTTGGTTGAAAATTAGTTTTTTTTTTAATTCGACTATTTGGTTGAAAATTATACTTTTCAGGTTGATAATTCAACTGCCTTTTTTAAAATTTGTCCTTTTGCTTGAAAATTATAGGTACTATTTTGTTAAAGTTGGATCTTTTTGGCTTAAAAGTCAACTGTTTACTCTGTTTCGACGGTATTTTGGGCTGTGAAATTTAAGTTATTACAAAATGAATAATTTCATATTCAAATTATACAGTTACACACTTTGATATGTTCAAAATTAATGTTCCTGGAGTTCAAAATTAATGTAAATTATGAACTTCTCTCATTTGAAAATAATCCAATCTCGGTTCAGGAACTCGCGGCTTAGGAATTCCTTGAATTGTTGGCCCACGCAATTTCTCAGCTCAAGGGGCGAGATACGGTTGCGACTCTCTCCTCGGAAGGGATGCGTGCGCGAGTACTCAGTCGAGCATATTGCGCAATATTACGCATTCCAATTGGAAATGGTTCACACGGCCCTGACAGTTTATGTTTCTAAACTCCTGATTTAGGAACAAGGCTTTTTACAGTCAACCCGCGACACTGTTTCTAAACAGAGAGTCGGGTGTATCTTTAAAATTTTGATGCAAATTTTAGTGGACTTTTTTCGAAATTCAATGGGATTTCCTTTGTAATTTTATGGGAATAATGTGACGTTTTAAAAGCCTTCTGTTCGCTCCGAGCCCTGGAAAATCAAATCTAAAAGTCTGCTCAAATTTTTATATTGATGATTTTTTCGTGACTGTTAATTTTTAATGATCTTTCTTCTTTTCAAGGTTCCTAAAGGGCGATCCGCCATAGCCGTTACGCAAGTAATCAGAGATAAATTTTTTTATGGTTATAAGGAGGCAGAATTTATCGTAGTCTGTGATGTACAAAAAGAAAATAAGCAAATTATACAAGAGCTAAATGACGCTCAGGTAATTAGAACATCTTCTCTTTTATTTTTATTTGTAAATTATAATTAATTTTTCTCGTCCTGAGTTTTAACATGTTTATACTTAATTATTCCAGGTTAACTTAATACATGTTGCAGCAACGTGTAAAAATGCTGCTGACGAAAAATTAAGACAATCGATCAGGAGGTTTGCCGATATTCACGGCAGTCCTGCGGCCATCATTTTAATATCTGGAGATATTAATTTCGCAGCCGATTTAAGTGACTTGCGGCACAGGAAGAAAATTCACGTGATACTTCTCCACAAGGAGAATACTTCAGAGGCTTTAATTTTATGTGCAAATGAGCATTATGACTTCACAGAACTTATGGAGCCATTGCCGTCCAGAACTCCAGTCAAGGTTTTTTATTCTTAACTTTAATTTCGTATTTTATAAGAAAAAGTCAGAGTGGCCGTTAGGAAAAGAAATTTTCAAATTTTTAACAATTTTGAGACTAGGGTGACCAGATGGCTTGATCGGAAAATCAGGACATTATCCCACTTCTTACTGTATTTAACCTCTAATTTCCCCCAACCCTAATACTCGCCGTTATAAATTTTCCTTTCAGGTAAAATTTGGAACCAAAGAAATTAATGTTCAACCAAAAAGATTAATTTTAAACCAAAAGAGATGATTTTTTACAAAATACATGAATTCAAAAAAAAAAAATTTGTTTTATGTGAACTTTTGATCAAATAACATAAGCCTGAAACGTCATCGAACCATGCTGACGAAACGTTGCGAAATAATTGTGAATTATTATTGAAATTTCCCCGCTGTGATCGACAAAAAACTTTATATTCAAAACACAATTTAACCAAAAAAACGTGTTTTAAATAAAATAGTTCAATTTTCAACTAAACAAATTAATTTTCGACTAAAATGATAAATCATTATCACAAAAATGAATTTTTAACAAAATGGTTCTACAAAAAAGACGAATTTTTAACGATAAAAAACGAAATTTTAACAAAATAGTAAAGTTTGCGACCAAAAGAAATAAATTGTTAACCGAATAGATGCATTTGTGGCCGAGAAGATTAATATTCAACCACAAAAGACGAATATGCAACAAAATGAACGAATTTCCGACTAAAGAAAAATGTCAACCAAACACGGGATAGTTACATTTTCACTTAAAAAAATTTATTTGTCCCAAAAAAAAATCAACAAAATAGTTACATTTTCACTTTAAAAAAAAGGCTTTTGAATTAAAATTATAAATCATCAACAAAAAAAAAAGAATTTTTAACAAAGCAGTTCCAGTTTGAACTAACTAGTCGAATTTTCACCAAAAATGTAATAGTTGGCATATCAATAAAAAAAAAGACGAATTTTCAACAAAATAGTAAAAAAATTTCGAACAAAAAAGATTATTTTTCAACCAAGCAGTTGCATTTTTAGCCGAAACACATTAAATTTCTACGATAACAGTTGAATTTTTAAACTAAAAAGACAAACAATGCGAATATTCTACAAAACAGTTAAATTATCGGACCGAAAATATGAATTTTCAACTAAAAAGTTAATATTCGTCCAAATAGTTGAATTTTCTGCCTAAAAATATGCATTTTTAACAAACCAGTTGAGTTTTCAACCAAGAAGATTAACTTATTTTTAATAAAATTGTTTAATTTGGAACAAAATAATAAAATTTATGTTCATTCCCTAGGTTTATAAATTGTACAAATATCTTTTTCGAGATCAACATTTTTGTTCAAACAATTAAGTACCATATATTAATTATTTTTAATACTTTTCAGAATTTCCAATTTTTTCAGGCAATTCGATGTTTTGCTTTCTTTTTAAATATTAGTTAAATTCTACGCCTGTCAAGTTTTTGAAACTGAATTGAACAGTCACAATGAGACTGCGCCTTCAGAAATTGTGAACAAAATTTAGGTTCGTGCAATAAAAATCGCGAATTTTCATTTTCGGACATGCAAAATCTGGCCATAACACATAAAATCAGAAAATCAGGATATGTCCTGATAAATTAGTCCGTCCTGTCACCCGATATCAGACACGTTTCTGATAAGTAATCTTATTAACTGTAAGATAAAAATACAAATATGAAAGCCGGGAATTTGCCCTCGAAATTTGAGTGACCATCTTGAAAATAAAATGTTTGTACTTCACATTTTTGAAACTGAGGTCATTTTTTGTGTTTCAGGTCAACGAATCGTTTGATCTTCTGGTTAGTAATCTTCCGGAAGACAAAGACGTTACAGGAATCAAGCGTCGGCTCAAAAGGTTATCTAATAATTGTGGAGGACGAGTTGTTGAAGTGCAATCAAATGCAGCGATTGTACGATTTATTTCCAAAGAATACGCAGACAGGTATGTCTCATTTAATTATCTTTCGATGACAAAATAGCGTAATAAACAGAGAAATCAATCTTTAACTTTTCACTTTGAATTTGATAGAAATTTTAATTACAAAATTGGCATTGTGCCATTCATGCCTAAAATAATACAGTTTTTTGTGGATAAAAGCAATTAGAATATTAATTTGAGAAATCGAAGTGTATTTTTATCAATTAAATATTTGAAAACAATAATTTTATCAAATAAAAATCTGTTGCATTTTTAATCTAAACAGGGAACCTACTTCTTAAACTTTTTTTTGACATTAAGTTGTTTGTTTCGTGAATTTGATGAGAAAATCCTATCGTATTAAATAAGGCTTTTTTCTGCTTAAAGGATTTTTTAAACGAGAAATTTTGTTGCGATAATCAGCATTTAAATAGATTTACAAAATTTTAGTGGATGTTGAAAAGTAATTTTAAATTGATTTCAATTTAATATTGTATCGTGTTCAATTTGAAATCATTTTTCAATATGTACTATTAACTTCAAATGTTACAACTGTAAGTGCTTCAATCTCAATTCGAAATTCGTGGCGTTTTAATTTAAAAAGAAGATAATTGTTGTTTTTTTTCAACTTGAAAGTTGTGTTTTGGACAGCTTTAATATTAAATTTGTCCATTTTTAGGACTCAATTTTAAACTTTATAATTTGAACTATATTCGTTTTGAACGATGAATATCTGTGACTCTTAAATTTGTACCTTTTTCAAATTTGGTGATTTTTTAAAAATTACTTAATTAGCTTTTAAACTTATTATTTTGAATGTTTCAAATGTTAATTCAATAAGTTTTTTATTATTTCACTTTTACAATTTATTTTATTTTTATTTTGTAGGTTTAAAATTTGAGCTTGATAAACTGTGAGGGCTTCAATTTAAAATGGTTAAATTTTGAAAGGTATAAGGCTTAATTTGAAATATGTTGAAAGTATGCATTTGAAAACGTACGATTTTTAAACTGAAATTTGAAAATTTTTCATTTTAACCATTTTAAGTTTAATATTGTTAAATCTTGAGGGTTTCAAGTTAAAATAAAAAAAATGTAAAGGCACAATTGGAAATTTGTTTGAAATTATAAATTGGAAAGCGTACATTTTTTTAACTTTATTTTGTTAATTTGTAATTTTAACCATTTAAAATTTATAATTGTTGAATTTTGAGGGTTCAATTTAAAATGTTCACATTTTGAAAGGTGTAAGTGAGGGGTTAACCACTTCGTTTTTCGTGTACAATAGGTTACAAGATTGCAGGAATACAAAACGTTACATGGGATTACATGACATTTCACAAGATTACATATGGGATTACACAAAATTACATGGGATTATAGAAGATTACATGAGCTTATACAAGATTATAGGGATTACACGGGATTTCAAAAGATTACAAGAGAATAGACAAGTTTAAACGGGATTAAAATTGAAAAAAGCAACTGAAAAAAAAATCGAAATCAGTAATAATATAAGGGGCTGTGTTGTATACAAACAAAAATTTGAAGGTTTAATCTCGGAATTAATGCAAATATATAATTGATATTTACAATTTTTCTTAAGATTGTTGTCATGCCAAAAATTATGTATCTGGAAAAAAGTGTGTGTCGCTTCATCAAATCTCAAATTTACTTTCTCGCAACACCCTTCAAATATAGTTATTTGTTTAATAAATGTTTCCTTTTTAAAAAATTGTCTTAACGGTTTGAGTCATGGAAAAATTTACTTTCAAATTTGGCAACAGTAGAGTTGTAGAGAATATTTTTCCCAACAAAATAAGTCATAATTTATTACAATTAAAGCATTTTTTCAAAAATTGATAAGAAGTGATAGTAAAAACAATGAAATTGCAAAAAAAAAGTTAAAATAAATGTCTTTTGTAAGTTTTAACAAATTTTCTATTAAATTAATGTTTTTTTTATTTGAAATGACATCATTAGTAATATTATTTTGATTCTTAAAATCATGGAGAAACGTTTTTTTAGAGATCTGTTTTTGGCATGACAACTACCTTAAGTTCTGAACTTACTCGATTGAACAAATAATCAAGTTTACATTTTATTATCATGAAAGTATCAATTTTTAGTTGCATATTTTTAAAGATGCTTTTTCCTTATACAATTAAAATAGCAATAAAAGCTGAATGTCATTACTTAGGGAAAGTTTTTTGAAATAAGTTTAAAAAATTTAATGTTTGAAAAGTATACTTTTTGCTTTTTTTGTGGGGGAATGGGGCATTTCTGATTGGCTGTGAAACCGGAAGTGTGATGTGTCAAGGTCTTCAAGTTCTTTGAATACGGTTTTCCATACCTTTTTTTAAATATTTTATTCTCGGCAATGAAGTACATTTTCATAATTTCATGGAGAATTTAAAAAATATATTATATAAAATTCATGCAAATACTCCATTGATTTGATAATTACACGGTAAAGATGGATAAAAGAAAACTATTCGAACTCAGGGTAGAAGAAACATAAAACGAACAAATGCAATAACAGATACAAGGTATATAAGACCTATAAAGATACCATAATCATCTAATTTATATTTTTTTTCAAGCAGTTTTATTTTCGTTAGTTTTTGGGAAGTGCATGTATAGTACAAAAAAACGCTTAATCTCGTGTTTAACATGTATTTAAAAAGTTAAAAAAATGTATCTATTCGTATTATAAAATATTACGAGAGAAGGAGAGATTATAGGGATTGTAACGGATAGCATAGATGACATGATTTAAAAATATTACAAGGGATTACACAAGATTACATAGCAGAGTGTACACCAGATTAGAACAATTGTCAAACCCTCGAGTGTAAGGCACATTTTGTAAATATTTTGAAACTATTCATTGAAAAGCGTACGATTTTTAATCTCAAATTTGTAAATATTTTTAGTGTAATATTGTTCTGTTTAAAAATATTCCACGAAATATTCATTCTTGAATGATAGAAGCTTTTTAAAAATTTTTATCTCTAATATCTTTCAATTTCAAATGGTTTAATTATTGTCCTAATTTTTTATCAATTATCTGTCAGCGTAAAATAAGCAGAATTTGTTTATAACATATTTCAGAGTGTTTAATTTTCTAATATTAATACATCCTAACTCTAAATGTTCGGTTTGAATGAATCTATATATTTTAATACTTTAAAAATTAGGTTACTTTCTGCCTACTTCTTTTTAATTAAAGAGCTACTTTTGATACTTTTTTTATAAACCCAAAGAGCAGTTTGAAGCCTGAAATAAGAATATTTTCCCATATTCAAAACCTCGCGCCTTATCAACATCTTGAACTTATTCGCAAATGATTATCATATCTTCAAATATCGAAACTTCCTCTTTGGAGGGGATAAGTCTATAAATTCTGTCGGCTTCAAACAGAAATTAGCAATGTAAGCCAAGTTATGGAGCACACCCGGCAGACTCGTGTTTCTTTAATTATATTTAATTAATCCGTTGTCAAGATTAATGAAATCATTCTTAGTGTCGTTAATTTATTAATAGTTTATAGTTAATAGTATAATATTTATTAACTGTCGCGAACCATATTTATTGTTATTTATCCGTTTTGAAGTCTTCGCAAAATTCTTGACCACATGCTGAAAGCAAAAATCTGGTAAGAGAATTTCGAAATCAGTGAATGTTTTTGGTAGGAATCGTGATTTTATCATAATGTGTGTTTTTATTTCAATGGAATTATTTAGAGTTGAGTGTGATAGATTAACAAATTCAGTGATAATCTAATTACATTGTCAGATCGATTATTAAGGAGTGAAATGTTTAACACCGGTGAAGGTCAACGGTTCCTAACGTTCATTATACTCGCTCTAGAGGTCACAATTTCTTAATAATAAAGTCGGTACTTTTCTGCCCCAGAGCTCAAAAGCGTATGCATGGAGAATACGTTTTCGATTCTAAAATCGCCGTCAAATTCCTGAAGGAAAAAGAATCTTCAGAATCCAACAATCGAGGTAAGGAACAAAGATAATTTAAATGTAACCCATTTTCTTTCCTTTTCCTGAATCTGTTTTCTTTTGAGTTTGACCTTCTATGGCTGTTTATGATATTTGGTTGTTTGATCTGCTTGAAAGGCTTTGCGATATCGTAAATCGCAATTCATTAATGATTTATGTCTTGAATTGTCAAATTGAATTTAAAAATTTAGAGATCGTGTTTGTAACTTTTGACTTTAAAGATTATCTCGGAGTCATTGAAGCTTGATATTTAAACCGGTTTTAGATCACTTTCCCGAATTCTTTTTTGCTCCTAGAAATTATTTAATTACTTTTTTTCAATTTTGTTTGTTTACAAACTACTTCTGTTTTGACCATTGCGATAATAATATGATTTTTAACTGTGAATAGTAAATAATTTTTTTTGCAATAAGTTTTTAATTGATTTTTTCAAAGTGAAGTTGTGTTTATTTTCTTTAGGGAACTCAGGCATTCGGGAGCACACATCAAGTGAATCTGAAGCTATAAACACACCGACAGGACAAATGTTTGGGACAAATTCGACAATAGCAGGAGCTAGAAGTCTTCCTGTGACTCCTCATTACCATTCCGCGTCTCCAATTGTGGGATCATATTCTGCGTGGAATGGAGTTCACTGCTCAGCAATTAATACACAGACTGGGTAAGTGTTATCTTTTCTTAGTAGACTCAAAAATAATTTTAATTCCCTTCTATTTTTAAAAATAATTCGACTTTGTACGTTTATTTTCATTCATAAATATAACCGATCTGAATTTCAACTTTTTGTATAATTATTATAAAATTAACATTTTTTATTAAGTATTAACTTTTAAATTATCTTAAACAATGTCTTTTGAAAATACTTATTTAGTGTGAGAGGTATTATTTTTAAAATATTTCTTATTTCTAAAAGATGATTGTAATGAAATGAACTTAATATGAACAGGATTTAAAAATATTTTTAACAATTCTAGGAGATCTGAGATTTGATAGAATGATAAAAGCGTTCAATACATATTAAAAATACTTCCCTGGATTTTAATCGGTTCAACAAATGCCAAGCATAATAGCAAAAGTTAGCCATCTGTTGTGAAATACTACAATTTAATTTTTTGTGGAGTAATATTATTTATAATATTTTTATGTATAAATCGTTATCAAAACTATCATTTTTGGAAAATGACAGAAGATTTATTTCATGACGAAGCAGTACCATTTAGTTTTGTGAGATGAATTTAATGTAAATATTTATTTTCATTAGAAATAAGTATAAAATATGATTGTGAAAATATTTCTAAAAATGATTTTACTGACCTTAAAGGTATATTTTGCTATGTTTGGTATTTATTTAGTATAGAATATATTTAGGTTATTAAAGTCTCCGCAGATTTTAATATCTTTTGATATACTTCTCCATTTATATAAGAGATAATTCATGTTTAACAGAGTCTTCTGAACTCCAGACAGATTTGAAAAAAAAACTTTTCCCTACACAAAGATATTAATATTATGAAAATATTCATATTTTCAAATAAATTTTTCTAAAACGTGGAAAATCAATATTCAGAAAGGTAAACACTTTTGTGTAGAAGTAGCCTAATATAAAATACGTACAATCGTACAAAGTTACACTTACGTTTTATAATATATAGGACTTGATCTTTGAATTTACAATCTTTCAGCATTTATCGAGTTTCTTGGCAATCTTTTCAGATATTATTTATACATTTGAATAAGTTACGTTGTTTACGTCAGCATGGTTTCGAAAAAAGGTTCTGACAGCCAGAGAAACAGTGTCCCGTCTCACCCCAGTACGTGTCCCGTTCCGCCCCAAATTGTACTTTTATTTATATCTAAATATTAAACATTTATCTTCAAAAAATGCATACGACTCACTTATTAAAATAAAATTCAAGAATTAATATTCGCAATAAGAGTTTAAAGAAACATGTATTCTGGAATTTTCAGTAATTAATTTCCATTTAAAATTACATCAAAATAACAAAATCTTCCTCCTAAAATTTCAACGGTACTGTCTTATTTACTATTTAATATTGTTCATTTTTTTTCTTTTTTGAGAACTGACGAATCAGTTCTTCTACCTATTCCTAAAAAGAGATTTCCTAAAAATTGAGTGTTCCATCTTACCCCGGTCTCCCCTAACAAATCCTTCTCTATAAAAATAGGGGAGATCGGGGCGGGACGGGACACCGGGGTAAGATGGGACACTCGATTTTCTCTTAAGGTGTATGATTTTCAGAGCTGTTCTTTTTAGGAATAGTTAGAAGAACTGATTCGTCAGTTCTCAAAAAAGAAAAAAAGAAAATTCGTATCTTGCGAAGATTGATTTTTGAAATTTATTTTAATAAGTAAGTCTTATGCATTTTTTGAAGACAAATGTTTAATATTATACATAAATGAAAAGCACGATTTGGGGCGGAACGGGACACATATTGGGGCGAGACGGGACACGTTTTCTGTGGCTGTCATAGCCTTTTTCCGAGCCAGTAGACGTAAACTACGTCACTTATTTAAATATATAAATAATATCTAAGCAGATTGCCAAGAAACTCGATAAATACTGAAAGATTTTAAATTGAAAGATCAAGTCCTATATATTATAAAATGTAAGTGTAATTTTGTACGATTGTACGTATTTTATATTAGGTTATTTCGTGAGAAGTTAGAAATGTTATTTTTTCAGTTTTATTTTTAGTATGCAAAATTTATTTGAAAATATTAATATTTTCATCATTTTAATATCATTGTGCAGGGAAAGTTTTTTTTCAAATGTGTCTGGGGTTCAGAAAACTCTGTTAAACCATGAATCTTCTCCTATTTAAATAGAGCAGTATATCAAAAGATATTTAAAATTGCGGAGAATTTTCCAACCTAAATAAATTCTGTACTACATAAATTACAAACATAGCTAAATATACCTTTAAGGTCAGTAAAATCATTTTTAGAAATATTTTCACTATCCTATTTTATACATATTTCTAATGCAAATAAATATTTACATTAAATTCTTGACAACGATTTATATGTAAAAAAAATTATTAATGATATTACTCCACATAAAATTACATGAGAAATTACTTTTTTGATTGAAAAATAATAAATAATTAGAATGCCGTCCCATCCAAGTATGCGGCCCGTTCCGCCCCTGGTCCGGGGCGAGACGAAACTAACTGTTTTACCACATTCAATTCTTTACGAAATTGAAACATAAAGCTTCACAGTATTTAAATAACAATTTACATTGTAGTATTTCTTAACAGATGGCGAGTACTTTAATGAAAAAAATAACCTGTCCCATTCCGCCCCGGTCTCCCCTATGTGTTTCACGAAAATCTCGAAAGAATTGTTTTTGCTTTTCCTCAATGCCGATTGGAAAATTTGAAAAACTCGAAGGAAAGAATGTTGCCAAATTCACACACATAATGAAAAATTCAGTTTCAGTTGAATGACAGTAACAAATAATGTCACATTTGTGTGCATAATAAAACTGACCAAAATTTGAGATTTATTCTTGCAAAATTTTATTATTATTTAACCATAGCCGGACATATTCAGCAGAATAGAAATTTGTATTTAAGTTGAGCAAAAGTAACTTTGTTGTCAAATATCAATCAAAAGTTGTATTTTTACAACAGGTGAAAAATCACACATTTTTTAATATTTTCATTGCATTATTTGAATTTAAATAATTACTTTTGAAACCCATAACTTATCCCTGAAATTATATTCAAAATTATGTGCTTTAAATAATTAGACTCCAGCTAGTATATAAACTTATAGATAGAAATCAAAATATGAAGAAAACTTAGTTTTTCTATAAACTGTTCTCACAATTTGAAATATTTGGATTCGTCAAAATTGAAATTCTAATAATCTTGATTTTCAAATTTGAATGAAACTTAAATTATAGATTATTTCCTTATCGTATTAAAAAATCGATTAATTTTCCCTCATTTTTTTCTGCTAAAAATAATTTTATCCCTTTCATAATAAAATTCCAAATGATGATTTATCGAGATTGAGCCCTTGAGTCGTGAGTTGATGAAAATCCTCACAGATTCGGGCTGTGATTCGAAGGAGCTTTGATCTTATCTGACACAATCTTCCACAAAAACCTAATACAAAAAAAAATTATTTCTCAAAACTAAAACAATTTTTCTTCTATTTCCAGCTTCGTTGATTCAGCATCTTCCTTCATTGGAAAATGTTTTTCTTACAACGATAATACTAATAAACCGTATTCGGAGCATTCCAGGGTCCAATCGCCCCTCGTTTATCAAATGTCAGGAGCACATCAGTTGAATCGTTTGTGGGAAGATCATTACAAGGTAAGTAAGGATCATTTTACTTTTCTGCTTAGTTATTTATTATTCGGGGTAGCCAGTCACCTGGAAAACCTGAATGTGTCAGGGCATTTTTTCGAGCTTATTTAAAATTGTTTAAAAAATTTAATATCCGTATCTATAAAATTAATGTGAACGAGAGAAGTGAGCGAACGTTAGATATTTTACTGCACTCTTATTGGTTGACTCTAAGAACTGAACATAGCAATGTAAAAGTCCGCGAAATTTGAAAATATAAAATGAAAAAAAAACTACCATTTAATAAAATAAAATGACTGAAACAATTACTACGTACGAAAATTAATTCGAAAATTAATTAATTATCTTTTTTGGTAAAAAATTTATCTTCTTAGTTCAAAATTATTTTTGTTGTTGAAAATTCAACTACTTGTTGGAAATTGAACTATTTTGTTGAAAATTCGTTCTTTTTTGGTGGACAATTAAGTTTTTAATTGATCATTTTACTATTAAATTTGTAATAGAAATTTTTTTTGTTCATAATTCACATATTTGGTTGAAAATTGATCTTTTTTAGTTGAAAATTCAACTGTTTGGTAGACAAGTTGTCCTTTTTAGTTGAAAATTTGGTTACTTTGTTAAAAATTCTTGTATTTTATTAAAAATTCGTCTTTTTCCGTGGAAAATTAACATTCTTGGTTGATAATTCACGTTTTTGGTCGAAAAGAAAATTATTTGATTGAAAATTTATATATTTTGTTAAAAATTTATCTTTTTTGCTACAAAATTAATCTTCTTGCTTGAAAATTCACCTTTTTGGTTGAAAATTAATTTACTTTGTTAAAAATTTATCTATTTTGATAGAAATTTTATCTCCTCTTTTCAAAATTATTTTTGCTTTTGGTTGAAAAATCAACTACTTGTTGAAAATTGAACTATTTTGTTGAAAATTTGTTCTTTTTTGGTTGACAATTAATTTTTTAATTGATAATTTAACTATTAAATTTGTAATAGAAATTTTTTTCAGTTCAAAATTCAACTATTTGGTTGAAAATTGATCTTTTTTAGTTGAAAATTCAACTATTTGGTAGACAATTTGTCCTTTATAGTTGAAAATTCGACTACTTTGTTGAAAATTTTTGTATTAATTTTTGACTAAAATAATGACTCTCCAAACAAAGAAAGTTAATTTTTAACCTAATAGACAAATTTTCAAAAAAATAGATGAATTTTTAACCAAACAGATGAATTTTCAATCTGGAAGATTAAATGTCTATCAATAATGATAAATTTTTTACAAA
>CAKNWT010227549.1:366-15543 GCA_932066315.1 Andricus coriarius
GTGAAATGTTTTAATTTTAAACGTCGTATTTGAAATTCGTATTCCCCTGGGACTTTAAGTTAAAGATTTGTTAAATTTCGAAACCATCAATGTTGCTAACCGTTTATAATTTCGATCGTTTTGTTTCAAGCTTTATACTTGAAACATTTTTAATATTAAATGAGTATAAATATGTATATTTGAATAATCTTCAATTTATGGATTGACAGCCATCTAATATGAATTCGAATATTTTTTTGGCAATTTTTGACGTATTGAATTTTTGTCATGAAATCCGGATTTAAGTCTACACTCGTTTTTCTGGTTAGACCTTGTAACCTATCTCCCACTCGTGAATCTCTACAGCGTGACGGAATGTCAGAGAACAAAGTGACACTTCTGATTGTCGCAAAGGCGGAAATAAAAAAATCGTTTCGTTGGAGCAATGCAAAATTATATAATGATAATGTCCACTTTAATTTTTTACAATAAATATTTTGAAATGCGAGTATCTCTTAATCTTCAGCTTCACTTTGGCTTTACAGTCTCAAACTTAAAGGATGAATAATATTCCAACGTCAAAGTTTTCACACGTAAAAATATAATTTTAGTTAGGTGGCCGAAGATTAAGATCAGTGATTAATTTAGTTTGATTTACTTTTGCGTTTGAACAAATTGTAAGTTGAAGAAGTACAAGAGAAATATGAAAAGTGAGATAAATTACTGGACCAGCGATGAGGGACTTGGAGAGGAGGAATATCATTTACCACCAAGGTCTGCATGTTGAGGTCTCGAAGAAGAGGAGAACATCCAGATTCAGAGACTTGGGTTCTCCTCTTGGCTCTTTTACCTCTTGGTTGTTCCCCTTCTTCTTGATGCCTTGACGCCAGAATTCCGTGCGTTGCACCGACAATGTATGCACGCTTTGCAATATTCCAAGGCCTTAAAAATTTAAATTTTAAATTGGAAACACTCCTTCTAGTTAAAAATTACAATGTACGAAGCAAATTATTTCAATTCTTCAAAATCGGTTATTTACATAGTTACCTCTGCAACCAGTATATATCTGCCGAGCGACAAACAAATTAATACGGCGTGGGGTACGTTTGTTACCCATTATGATAATACTTTTTTGAGAAAACACCACCCTCGTAATTGTTTCCTGATAGTCCAAGATGTCCTCTTTAAAACGCCGTTTGAAACATTAAAATCGGTTGATTAGGAAAGCATTTCGATTTTTTTTAAAGTACTAATTTTTGCATGTTTTTGACCGTATTCTGGCATATGGGAAGTCTTTTACGCCAACGAGAAAGTTGGTGAACAATTGTATCCCCATTGTGGGGTTAGAAGGCGAAGAAATTGATAGGTGGGTTCTAGGGTTAAGTACAATTGTCTGACATTGTATCAACCTAAGAAATTTTAAAAAGTCTCTGCGAGTATAGCAATTTATAACTCAGGTCTTAAAAAGATTTAAAGCATTTTTTATAAAAAAATATTTTAAGAAGCACATGCAGGAATTGACAGTTATTTTATTTGTTTGACAATTTCGATGTAAGTTGTTGGCTTTAGGGTCCAATACAATTATTGTAGCATCAGCAATCCTTTTTTTAATATTTTGATCGAGGTGTGAAATGTTAGAATTGGCTCAAATATGAATGTTGATGTATCTATGGAGATTATGAGGTTTCTTTACACAATAATATTATAAGTCAGAAATTGTGATATATGTTTAATGTATAATCCTTATAATCTTAATCGTAATCCTAATGTGAAAGGTGTTCCTTAACTCTTCATACATCTCAGTATTTGTTACAGGCTTGTTTCATTTGCCATATACGGTAAACAGAGTGTCAGAATATAAAGGTCTTTTCTAATACATGACTTTTTTATAAAGAATCACAAACACAATTACATATACAATGTAGAAATAAATGTATGCTAACTGAATGATATATTTATCAATCTTGAAATAATCTATCTTGAAAACATAAAAGAATTTTAATTTTTCAATTTCTTTTTAAAATTGAAAAATGAATGGCAACTACTGTACTCTTAATCGCCCATGAATCAGCTGCCAGTTCACGTCTCAGGCTCAAATCGAGTCTACGACTTTACGTCCTACGAGAACGTAACAGGTGGTTCGAACGAAATAGAACGTCTTACAAATGTAGATGCAATAGATTGCATTGATGCAGTTTAGCAGCTTTTTTTATCTTTTCTATCTTTTTTCACTTCCTTGAGGCACCATCAATTAAGTTTGTCGTCCCAGGATCCTAGCATTATTTATACCTGAAGGTTGGCTTAATTAATGACCATGAAATGGGAAATAATTTTGGAAAGGAAAATTAACCAATTTTAATCTGGAGTTTCAGATGGTTGTATTTTTCTGTTTTTAAAAACATTTCTTGAAAAATTACTATTCAATAGAGTGTTTCTTACTTTCCTCTGTGTGTTTCGGAAGAACAAAGCTATCCCAGATATGGTCATTAGCAGCCGGATATCTCAAATCTGCTTAAGGAAATAACATTATAAAGGTCATTAAACGAGGTGACAATCTGTCTTAGCTGATAACGAGTTCAAGGAAGAGTGTTATAACATGAGGGACAAAGAGACCTTTTAACTGTCCTTCAAATAAAAGTTATAATTGGCTTTGGAATCTAAATCTGCGATTATAACATTTCATGAGTTCGCATACAAATTTTCAAAAATAGACTCTGTTCTATAAATTTTTTTAAATATACATGGTCTAAGTTCTTCTATATGTTTATGCGGACATTTAGAGTCTAGACATATAATCCTACTCAATTATATCAATATACATTATTATTGTTTTGTAAGGCTGGTCCATTTCAGTCCCGTAGCACTGCGGTTAAAACCTTCTGTACTATACCTTCATTTATTTTAAAACCCCGGTGAAATAGAGACTATACACGGGTCACCATCGTTGCTAAAGTATAATTTTAGTCCTTGAGCATGAGTACATATTCCGTCAAACGACTCCATTTCACTGGATATAGGCCTGTGTAAATTTTCTCTTTTACTAAGGTGGGCTAAGAATCACTGTATGAATTTAATCACAACCAGCGATAATCCGCCGCTGCATCCGACTTTATTAGAGGTACTTGCATTTGCTTGGAAGTTTGGACAGGGGAGAGGAAACCTGCAGAAAACCACCTCCCGAGTTATGCTGGTTTTTTGACAGTCGAGTTTGAAGGCAAACATTCGACCCTACCCATCGAATGCACACAATCATCCTCGGCGTGAAATCTTCCGCTCAACATTAGGTGAAACGCAGCGAATACACAACCTGGTCATATACTTCGAAGATGGTCACCCATCCAAATGCTATCCGCTTGACAGCTGGATTCTTCCCGAGTTGAGATTCACCACGCAGCTAATGCCGTCGGTATCAATATACATATATGGCTTTTGTCGGGAGAATACAAATAATGTCATGCGATTCTTCGTCGGCAATGCATGTAATTGCGATTCTTTTCAACCTCTGCGGTGAATGAATCTCATTAAATGCGAGGGGATTATCAAAGTCATCAAGATCGTGTCCCCAGACGACTTTCCCACAATTCGTAATTGAGTTCGCTTCCGATGAGTCCAGAGTCTCTGAAAAAGAACTGCTGGGTAAATTGGTTGGGAGATATATAATTTAGACTAGTTTGTGCTTGAGTGAATCAAATTTATTTAGGAATTTTTTATTAGCCGTGGCTTATTAGTCCAGCTTTTTAGGTCGAATAACGAAGATCTTACAAACTTATCATTGATGGATGTGGAAATACTTCGTTTTTTGTATTTTGTTTGTAACTTGGACATGATATAGTTTGTCTTTGATTTTTGTATATGTATTTTGAAAAATATGATGCTAAAGATAAGGAATAATAATAAATAAATTTGAATACTTTTATACAATTTATTTCAAATTATACTAAAAAGACAATCAATATTTGTGTCGAATTTCTTCCTAAATTGAATATAATATATAGAAAGTAAGGTATATTCAAATCTATAAGATAGTAAGAAATAAATTTAAATATACATTTAGCTGTGAGAAAACTAAATTCAAATATTAAATCAAGAAGCGTAAATTTTATTTTTTATTCATATATTCACACTAGTTTTAATTAAATCAGCTTCTCGTACATTCTGTCGGCTATATACATGCACCCCAAACTATTAATTCATCCACACTGTATATTATCTCTCTAACAATCGTTATTATCACCACAACTCAATTATTCCACTCCACTGAGCAAGCTAAACTTTCCGCAACAGAACTGTTAACTCCCTCCTTAATTAAAAAAGAACTCCCAGCGACAGGCGATATTCTCTGCAAACTTTAAAGCCTCAATTTTTCCTATAATAATAATTAGAACTTATAATTATGAATTAGAAATCAGAAAAACAAGCAGAAGTTTAGTGTAAGATTTTTTTAGTTAAAGATATGATCCAACTTGAATTAAAAATATTTAAATTTTGGACTCGAAATTTAATGTACTGACCTGAGGGTCTCTTTTTCATTTTTTTCAACTGTAAAAAATGTTGCTGACAGGTTTGAAACAGTTCACAACAGAATGGAAACTTGAAAATATCTTTGAATTTAACTTATTTATTCAAAATAATTTCACTGATTTGAACATTAATAATAATGAATTACTTCACTGTGAAATTAACAGATGTTTCTCACCAGTTACAATATGACTTTTGAACACGCTAGCATCTACTTTTTAATCTTCTCGAGGAAATTATTTCACAATGCCAAAGAATTCTTCAGGGTTGCTACAGGTCAGGGAATTCTGGAATGTCAGGGAAAGTCAAGAAATTATAAACTGGGGTGAGAAATTCAGAGAATGCCAGGGAAAACTTGAATGAGTCAGAGAATTTTCGGTAAACTGAAGTTGAAGTTTATAAAATTATGTGTGACTGTTGTCAATAAAAGTGTTTAGGATAAATTTACACTGAAAAGAAAATAACTTGAATCGAAGAATTGTAGTACTGAAAACGTCCAATCAAATATTGTTTTGGTCGAAAGAAATGTTTCTTACAACATAAACGATAGTTTCATTTGAAAAACATTGTTTCTTGGAACAAGAAAAATGTCTTCGATCAACAATTTATTTGATTGGACGTATTCAGTACCACCTAGGTTGTAAAAGTCAGGGAATTTCGAAATATTGGATATTTTGGTAAGGTTAGTAATAAGCTTATTATACCTTTTATAAAATATATTATAAAAGCAGTTTCCCATCATACTTTAAACTTGAATAATAAAATTAGCCTGGACATTAAGATTTTAATTATATTACATACATTATTTTAATTTAAAAAAGACAACTAATTATATTTCAAAAACAAACATTAAAAAAAAATAATTTTAGACTGAAGTGAGATATTAACCGAAAGTAAATCATAATAATTATTAATTGTGGTATTAATCAAAAATAACAAAAATTGGCTCATTATACACAAAAAACATCCACTTTGTAAACTACGTTTTTTGACAAGAAATTAATTTTTTACTGAATCAATAAATACACCGACGGAGGCCACCATATTGTGTTGCCGCAACGTTTGGTTAAATTACTTTTTACCATAAAGCCAAATCCACCAACAATTAACTATTTTACAATTTTGCTCTCGAGGGTCAATATAATTTTTGCTACTGATTATTATTATATATTATTCTATTAATAAAATTTTTTACTATTTTTTGTTGATCTCGGAACTGTGAAAATGTGTGGATTTGCGTTCGCAGATGATAAGGTATCGTTACGACAGAATCATTCGATGATTTACAGCGAATGTTGAGCAGACTGTATACTAGCATGAAGAGCATGGATTTTAAGATTAACGTAAATAAAAAAAAAATTATTGTGTTTGAAGGAAGGGATGAGAAAACAGTATGAAACATTGTCTTATAGATGAGCAGAGGATAGAACAAGCTGATAATTACGTGTATCTTGGAAGTTTATTTACTATTGACAGATAGATATAGATGGAGAGATATCCAGGCGTATAAACGAGGTTAAAAAGATTATCGGCAGTGTAAGAGCCATTATCAGAAGTACAAATGTGATAAATAAAGCTAAAATTGCAATATATAATTCTGCACTTGCACTCACTTTCCTGAATCGTAGCGAGACCTAGACATAGTACCAAGAAAAGGATAGTAGTAAAGTAAACGCGGTTGGCATGAAAGTCCTGCGGAATATGTGCGGTAAAACGAGAATGGACAAAGTCAGTAATGAGTGGTAGCATACTCAGAGGCAGGCCGAGGAAAGTATGGTAGGAATGTGTGCATAATGTTCTACCGGGACAAGATATAAAGAGCCATACAAACACAAGAACTTGCCTGAAAATATGTATGGATATGAAGGAAGTGAACATTGTATGCCAGGACAGGAAAGTAAGTAATCAGCGACCCGAGTCGGAGCGGTGTTTGTGGGACGAGTGTCTTTTTTGAATGAGCAACACGTGAATTCTTGATTGATCTAAATTCTATCGCTTCTCCTGCACATCCTATACTTACCCTATAACCATATAAATTTCTTGATGCCCGGTAGTATACCAAGGCTAGAACCGAACGAGTTACGCTTACCCCATAAAAGGGATTTGGGTTAATGGTATAATATTAATAATAATAAATCATCCATTTTTTTAACAGTGCGATGGACATTCTAGGATTTTAGCAAGTATTACAAAATTGTAAATATAATTATCAAAATTGAATAACATTTGACTAGTTCTAAAAATGTTCCTTTTTCCGTTATTCAGTGATATTTATAAAATAAATAAAAATATATATTTCATATGATTTTCGTAACGATTTATGTACTGTCTTTATTTTCAATGCCAGGTAAAGCTAAGCGGTGTAAAGTCCATCGCCATTTACATTAGATTAATATTAATTGCACATGTAGCATCACCTTTTTTTGAAGACAATGGATATTAAAATTATCCGGCCGTCTACACACACACACAAAATAATTTACTCAATCGGTTATATATTGATCCTCTGAGAAAGTTTTTTGCCTCTCCTGTAAAATTAAGTTGATTGAAATTAGCACCGTTTAGCATTCTCCGCGTATTTGTTTTCTCAAGGATTTTTTGTTGGTTCCATTGTAGATCTTCCCTCTACGTTTCATTAAGGCCGTCATATCGAATCCATTTTCATAATTTAAACAACAAAATTCAATGAAGCCGGCAACTTTTTTATTTTACATACAAAATCTTATAATTTCTTTTACAAAATTTAGTGCAATTTCAGCACCTGTTATGAAAAAACGCATGATCTTATATATACCACGCGATTTTTTATCGGACGTAACTCTCTTGACATTTCATTGACACGAATTGCCTCTTTTGCAGCACCTTTTCAACTCTTACCCCAAATCATTGGATTAATTCGATTTTTTTCCAGTACAATAGAAACCTCAAGTATCAGATTTAGAGATTTGAGGCGATATTCCGATCGGGATCAGAGAGACTTCAATGCCAGGCAGGTTGTTGGGCGATATCGAGACACCCTATAGACGAGAAACCCGACGAGTGGGAGTCATGCTTTGTGAGAGGGGGACGCCTGGAAATGAGGGGGTTCAGTGCCGCTCTGGTGGGAGGGGGACTTAAGGTGCAGCGGGGTGCGGACCAACATGCAACCTATGGACAATGTTGGGGGTGTGGGGAAGGGGAACGAGAACCACTGGCGGCGGTGGTTGGGATGGGGACGATGGGGTAAAGCGAAGCCAACAAACTCAGTTCCAAGTTGGAGTGACGCTGGACTCCTCGTGTCCAATCGCTCCTATGAACTTTTCATGCGACTTATCTAATCACGTGTTTCAAAATTTTCAACTGTCACTAGTATTTACCCTGTCTAAATACATGCTTCCAAAAATTCAATACAAGAATAATTCAAAATTTAATGAAGGTTTTTCAGTTATGAGCAAAGGATTATTTTTATTCAGGAAGGATTCTAATAGATTGAGGGAGTTTATACCTTGACAAAAGAATTTTATACATTGATTAAGGAAGTGAACGAAAGGGAGTTGGATAAATTGTTTTTGCGAAAGAAGTATTGAGTGAGGAGTGATTTGTGTGAAAAGTGCTTTCAGTGGAAAGTGTGGGAAAATTGTAAATATTGGGAATTGGGAAGGCTCTCGGAAAATTCCAGGGAGTTGGGTTTTTCCAAAGGGATACTGAAGTTTACGAGGGTGCAATTAAGGCAGTTAACGGAGTTGGGAATACCTGTCTGCCGCCGGTCTAAAACCGGTAGGAGCATTCTTCGGAGTTCGTGTTTGTGTGAGTTCTCCAGTGTTCATAATGTATAAAATGTAAGGGTGTGGAGTGCGCGCTCCGAAAAATAAGGAGGGATCGTCATTCGTGAATTTCCAGGGAAAAATCCTATTGGGAAAATAGGGTACCAATCTGGAAGAAGAAGAGGATCGGCAAAGGTAGAAGAGAGAGAGGAAGAATTGAAACCATAACAAAAATAAGGAAAAGAAAAGATGTATTCTGGGTTCTTCTGAGAATTTGGATAAAAAAAATGATGAAAAGGGAAGAATGAGGTCTTCTTCCGATAGGGAAGGAAGAAGGTAATTGAAATTCTCTTCGTGTCCTATGCGAGCTGCAAAGGTGTGTCCATGAAGCTTGAACGAAGGACGAATTGCTGAAGAGCTACGCCATGAGGATTCTCAAGACCTGGCAATGGTAGGTTGAAGGCTCATTTCTTGAAGATTGATGCAGGTTGAACGAAATGTTAGTTATTAGGGATTTGAAATTCAAATTTTTTAAAATCAAATTTTGAATAATATTGTAATGATGGTATTATGAAATACCTGGTCTCAATGGAAGCGAGGTGAGAGTCATCGGTAGAAAATCCTGGAACTCTGTGTCACGTAGGGATTATAAAACGCCCACTATACCGCATTCTAGTCACTCGTGGATGCGTGAGTACTACTGATGATGAAGCTTGATAGTTGAGTACTCAGAAAATCCTGGGAAAATTGTTGATTGTAGGGACTACCTAGTCGGTAGAGGAAGCGACTTTGGGAATGTAAATTATTTGGTGAAATGAATAGGTAAATTGCTGGTTAAAGAAAAGTTGTTGGCTAAATGATAATTAGGTAGTGCTCGGTATAGAAACAAAGGATATGTTGAAAAAAGAAGGGCCTACTCTATAAGTCTATAGGAAATTTAGAAATACGAACCACTCAATACCCCCTAGAAAATGAACAGAGTAACTCCTCTTTTTTTAAATTACTCTGTTGATTTAATTTTTTACAGATACGGTAACTGGAATTTAATTTAAAAATTGCGTGAAACATGATACTTACTCTTCGAGTTACTCTGCAGGGAAAGTACAAAATAAAAAAGAATACTCAAAAACACGTTACACCTCAAAATTAGTTGGGATTAAATTCATCTGAATTTAACCCAAATTGGTTTAAATTAAAGACCTCATATGAATATCAGAATTGAGCCTTAAATAAAGTCGGATCAATTTTGCTTGAATTTAGACAAATTTTATATCAGCTATTTTAAGGCGCAACCTTTTATATTATTTTAAGATTAAAGAGAAATTTCAGCTATTACTTGAAAGTTTTACAACCGTGAAGTTAAAAATGCAACAATTTCAAATTGTAAAGATTCAAAGTTGTAGAATTTGTAACCGGGAACCTTCGGGAATTTAATTATTCCAAAACCAAATTTTTAAATCTTGTCTTTGAAGCGTTAGAAATTATATAATTTCATATTAAAACTGACTAATTTTAATTTTCCAGTCCTCGGAATTAAAGAATTTCATAATTTAAACATTCAAAACTAAATTTCTGAATGAACTATATAATTGACACCAATTTAAAGAAAGTGCATTTAAAGTTAAAAAATTAAAAAATTGATGATAGCCAGGCTGAATCTTTAAAACTGACTGTTTTAAAGTAAAATTTGAAAAATTGTACACCTTCAAATTTCAAATTACATGTTAGTCTTTTCAGACTGGAATTGTTCAGATCCATAATTTAACAATTCAAACATTTTAAATCCTTTAAGCTTAAACCTGTTCTGTGTTACAATTGAAAATTGAAAAAATTTCCATTTTGTCCTTATAAGAGTAAAGCCTTTTTGATTTTTGAAAAATGTATAAGTTAACAAAAAACCTTGAAAATTAAACGAATATTATATTGTATCATTGCATTACAAAAGAAGGAAAAGAATTAAGATATAAGATACAGAACTGCATGCAGAGAAAATATAATGCATAAAGATACGTATTAAGATTTAGAATCCTCAGCCTATATGAATTATACAATTTCATCTTAATGTGCATTCTATACGAAATAGAATGCATAATGTTATCATCTCCTATCATAATTTAACTCTGACGATAATAAGCAGTAAGAAGGCATTCTGCATATGGAAATTGATGACATACTATCATAATCCACATCTACTATTATAATAATAAAGGGAGTCATAGTAGCAGTCAAGATTCAAGAAAGATGTATCAAGTACTGCATAAACTAATAACTAAAATACATTTGTATTTCTTAAAAATATTTAAATTTCATAATGCTCGGCTACAACGGTATTCAATCGATTTTGCAATTAGTTCCACTTTTCGAGCACACAAGAATTATCTTCAGCGACAAATATTATTCTTACGCAGACAAGTTATAAAGAATGGAAGAAATACTATTTATTTTAGATAAGGTAAATAAAAAGCAGGTACTATTCAGAAAGATAATTGAAAGTTCAGTGACTTGAACACTCTCCTGAGCCTAATCATGCATTCTTTGCTGCATTATAATCTTTATGATCTTTATGCTTTATACGTGAAGGCCTATTTGTAAAGAAAGTTTACTGATTCATTGATTTTTCTCTGCTTCTGTATTACGAAAGAGATTACAGTGATTGTATCTCCTGATTTCTAAAAGCAAAGAGATTTATCTTTTTGTGTCAGACTGATAACAGATGAAAGTTATCGACCCCTGATTTCAAAAGTGTGATCTTCATGACACTTACCTTTTTTATTAAAAATTAAATATTTATTATTATCCTGTTTCAGTCTCAGTTTTTCTATCTATTCCAAATTATACGTCAAAAGTCAAAAGATTATTGGCACTTATCAAATAAGTTTAAATGCTGAGTAAATAAACAAAACGTTAGAAATCCATTTTTTAGAAAAAATGAGTTACACATGGTTTTAGTATTTCTAGAACTCGAGGAACATGATCATTGCCCTATAGTTCATAAAGGAATTCTATCCCATTCAAATCTCGCTTTAAGAATGTTGTAACCTTCAAAATATTTAAATTAAAAGTCGTCTATTTCGTACTAAAGTGTCGAATATGCTTTAAAAAGTGGATACATCCAAGCTTATAGGTTCAATAATTTTATAATATTTGATAACCCGTTAGAATTTAGATGGTGTATATTTGATACTATTCAAATTTTTCTTCTATCTCTGGTGTATCTGAGATACGGCATTTGTCTAATTATTGATGAATCATCTAGAATGAATTTATCGTGTTTTGTTGGTTTACTGCTCAAATGTCGAGCTTTTCAAAAGTTTTCTCGTCTTCAAGTTAAACATTTCGTATCTGTTTCCGTTTCAAAGAAGTTCTGTTATGTAAACTTAATGAACTCGATTTAAGTAATCATAGTTTTTTTTTTTGCAGTTCTATATTTGATTAAAGGCTCGATTAAAGTCAAACATTTGATTTCAGATTTTACAATTTGCAAGTTTTATAAATGAAGTTGAGAACACCATTCATAATTTAAACAAAACTTTTCTAATTAAGTAAAGTAGTTATTTTATTCAGAATTAAGAAATAGAGTGAGGTAGATATCGATGATAAATATAGAGTAACGGATAGTGAACGTTGTGCTAAATCTGCTTTTCTACAAAAAAAAACATTCACAGCAATGCATTTACAAAGGCCTTGAACGTGACCACCTCGCTTCAAAGCTACGTTTCTTTTGGTCAGGTTTCTGAAATTCCTCCTACCTGTCAGCCTTTTGTAGGAGAGATATTCCATTAGTCAGGCACAGGCAGGTAGACGCATGTATACACTGTACAGTGCCTGACATTAATATTCTCGAAATTAAAAGGTAATACGGAATAATTCATGAAAACTATTACGAAAAATCAAACAATATAATCTGAATCTCTCTTAATATACCATCCAAAATTATCACTAAGTTGTCTCACTGGTTATTGTTTGATATTAAACTTTTAAGACATGGATACAAATTAGTAAAGGTTGTTAGCGAGTTAAAAAATTATATCTTTAGAGAATAAATTTAAATGAGATGAGATTTAATCCCCTTTCTGAAGAAAGAAGTTTTCAATCAGCTGTTTGTTTTAAAGTATGACCCTGAACGTGCGATTCAAGTGTATACTTAATTTTTTATCAGTTGATCATTCATGTCAGGTGGATTAATGTACCCACTGTAAAAGAACTCGCATGTACAACCGTCATTTGTAGATCAAGTTTCGACTAAGTCAGCGCCAGGCAGAGTTCAGTTTCTCTTCTACACTTTTTCTCAGAAAGAACTTGAAATCGTTTTAGCGACTTCTTCGTGAGAACGAGGAAGATGCGCAAACCCAAGAGAGTTCGGGTCCTGAAGAGGCAAAACGCCATTAGGTCTGTTCAAAACCCTAGGCCCTAATCGTATGCTATACAAAGCGCAGAATAATAAAGAATCCCGAAAAAAATCGACATTTTAGATTTATTATTATTGATTCCTTTATTTTGGGCATTAGGTTTTTTTGTTGTAATTTTCCATAATTACATTTAACAGAGAATTTGTATATTTTAAATGTAATGAATGTGTATTTTGATTTAAAGAAAATGTCAATTCAGCGATTCCGTGGAAGGCTTTAAAAAAATGTCGCATTTGTTAAAAGTAAAAGGCGTAATATTACAGCTTGCATTTTCATCAGTATTATCTGTTTTTAGAATTTTTCGGATTTCTACATATTAATTTTTTGTTGACATGGGAACATTTTTAAACACTGAAAATATGTACAGGGTGAATTTTTGACTCATTGGAATTGTCAAAATAAATGAATATTGAATAATTTGATATATTTGAGAAGAAATTAAGAAATTGAATCTCGGTATTATATTTTCAAAGATAATTTCATATATTTTTTTCTTAATAAAAACAATTATTTAAACGTGCAACGAGACGTGCAAGATAAATTCAAATTCTTCGATAATTTCAGAAGAATTCAGAATTTTATAAGGCTTTAGTGAACTTACGATAAAAATCCTTTGAAAATAATTTCAATGTGGAAACAATACAATTTTTTATCAAGTGCATTAAATGGAAAGACTTTAGGATATTTGAATTTCTTTTAAATTTCATGTTTTGAAAACTTTTCTTTCAAGATGTCCAATTGTTAAAGATTATTGTTTCTATGCTCCACAATCTCTACATGACTATTCTGATATAACGAAGCGAAAGGAAATTTATTTTTTTTTTGAAATGTGAAAAAGTAGAATATAATTTAAAATATTTTTATAATGAATGGATCTGATATTGAAATATTTTTAGTTTTTCAGTACATTTGAAAGGTTTTGAGACTGATCCTATAAAAATATCTCCGATGCTATAGCTACAAATTATTTTAGAACTCTAAACTGTTTGAAGTTCATTACTTATGTAAATTAAAAATGGTCGAAACAGCCCAAAATATTTCAGAACTACAAGATCAAAGCCTAAAAAACTGCAAATTGGGATCGTGGTAAATCTGCAACTTCGGTTTGGAATTTGTAAAACGTAAACTCTTTGGTATTCAGTTTTGTCGATTTTTCTCGGAATGCTTGGCTGATAGGAGTGACTAGACTAGTGACTATTCTAGAAATTCCTTCTAAAGTCTAAAAGTAATCCGGATTAAAAGCTTGGCCACCGACTAGCCTACATATTGTAGTCCAGTTTTAGACAGACAGGACCCAGTTGAGTTTCCCTCGACATGTAGAAACTAGAAAACCAGTATCTTGAATTCTGTATTGTACGTTCTATCTTCTTGTGCTCCATTTAAAGTCCAAAGCTCCAGCATACCAGCTCTTTCGTCGCCACCGTTTAACTTTAAGAGAACCAGCCTGGTATTTATGCACTTGTGCAAGAAAATGCCGGATGCACGGATTGCATTGGGGTACCTTATTATTAAATTCAAACCAACATTTAGTTGAGTCGTTCAACATTTAATTATGAACCACTAATTACCACTCTCCATCACTATAAAATGTTTCTGTCTCGACTATTTTATGAATCCTTTTTTGTTATTTTCTACCTTTAGTCAGTATTTTAATTCGTTTGTGCAATAATTACAAAATTCCAATGAATAATGAAGACAGTATCGAACATTTTGATATAAATCCAGTCAAATTGTCTAAAAAGTAAACTATAAGACATAAAAGTCCACCTGGAACCTGGTATGGCTCGTATAAAATATTTCAGGATGCTATATTTTACAGCCCGTTTGATTTTTATTTCAAGTTTATTATCCATATTTCTTGATGTTGTCTAGAGTTCAAAGATTGGAATTTAGTATATTTATGAGAGGAAATTAAATTGTTGGGTATGGTCTGTGTATAAGAAAAAATCTGCCCCCTGCGCGGGCACATTCTCATTGTGCGCTTCGTGCTTGGTAACGTTCACAATGTAGAGTGCATCTAAAGAAGCTTATACTTGCAAATATCACGAAGCTATGAAATCTCAGCAACGCGATGGCAGTAGCTGAATGATGATTCTCGTATCGTTGAGACCTCGAACGTGTTAAGAACGGACGGACTCGGTTAGCGCTCGGATAGGTGACTGTTTGTGCTCCTCGCTTATTCGTGTTTTCACTGCGTTTTATTACTGTCGAGCTGAAATTGTTCTTGACGAGGTTGGATGTGAGCATTCTCTTTAAAAGATAGTTATTTTCCAATGTCGAATGTCTACATCTACAATGTCTTCGTCCAAAATAGTCTGTCGGTGAGAGAATGTTCACACATTACGTAACGTTTTTTCTACAACTTTAACATGGGCGTAACACAAATTTACCCTTCCCCCCCCCCTATTTAATGTTCAAGAGAATGCAACCGCTTCTAATAATAACACGATGGTAGGGGATTTTATAGATGAAAAAAACAGGCTTCCCAGGCGGAAATATTATATATAGTTTATATATAGTGTGAAGTA
>CAKNWT010227550.1:1353-14752 GCA_932066315.1 Andricus coriarius
TGGTGCATGATTCAGTGCACCTGGGTCGTTTACTTGCCATTCGAAGTTGTTTCGCCTATGGGCACAATGTAAATTTTTAAAGAAGTCTCGTGGATGATGTCTTGAATTACCTGGTGCACGATTCGGTACATTCAGTTCGTCGACTCACCATGTGGAATTTTTTCGGGCTACTGGCACAGCGAAAATTTTAAAAAAGGTCTCTTATATGTCTTTAACTATCTGGTGCACAACTCGATGCACCCGGGTCATCGACTTACCATTTAGAGAGGTGTCGGCTATTGCCAAACTGAACTTCCTAATTTTTAACGCAGGCAAATGTTTTCTAACACTAGCATGTTATTAAAAATATTAATTTGTGTTCAGCGTCTCCTAAGCATAGGAGGCGGCCAACAACAAGGCTTGAGTCATGCTACTATTTAGCCGTGACCCATGTTTTAGACAGATATTTCCAAGTATACTATAATTTTTTCACGCGGGCGACTGTAAGCTCCATTGATACTTTTGACGTTTGCAACTCTTACGACGTTTTTCTTTCCAGGAAATATCTTTATCACAAATTTTAGTGGCCATGATGCTCGAATTCGGATCTTGTCATCTATGAGAACTAAATCTCCTTTTTTAATATTTTATTATGCTTTTCTTTCGTGTGTTCTTTTCAAGAGTGTCAGTAAATATTCTCGTAACCATCTCTTCCAGAATTGATTATCTAAATATTGCGATATTCGTCACTTCTTTCGAGTCATCTCGTTATCTTTTCTGAATAATCCAGGAGTTACAATTTTAAAAGAATTGCCAATCAATGTTATGACATTGATTATTTCTAAACTGCTGTCCTTTCTTGACGATGAGATTTGAAGTCCTCGTTCTTCTGGTAACCTTAAGAATTCTGAATCCGCTTCAAGGAGTTTTATGACAACCTCATAACACCTGAGGAGGAATCCCATCAATCACCGCCGAAGAGGTGAAAGAAGCACTTAGAGGAATGAAGAACTTTTCCGCTGCAGAACCAGATGGTATCAAGAACTTCTAGTGGAAGAAGTTTACTACTACACACCAACATTTGGCCCGTGTATTCACCTCATATTTATAGTCGGAAACGCCCATTCCGCAGTGGCTGGTGTTAGGACGCACACTCCTAACGAAGAAAGACAACTTGTCCAATGCATAGAATTACAGGCCAATAACTTGTTTGAACACACTGTGTAAGATCTTTGCTGTTCTGTCAATGGCCTGGATTGATTACGGTAAGCTTTCGATTCAACCTCTCATAGACTTAACATCTGTATGTTGAAAAGCTTGAAGGTGCATCCACACATAGTTAGATGCATAGAGAGATTGACGCCCCTTTGGAAAACTATATTTACTATCTCATCTGGAAATTATCCTGTGATAACAAACAATGTGACCTTCCAGAGGTGCGTCTTTAAGGGCGATACCATGAGCCCTTTACTTTTTTGCATCACACTTCTGCTTCTATCTCTTGCACTACGAAATTCTTCTGGGTATCTCTTTGGTGACACTAACTATCGCGAGCATAAGGTCGCTCATGTATTTTATATGGATGACCAGAAGATCTATGCCGCTGGTAAAAGCAAACTTCAAACTGCTATAAATATCGTCAAGGAGCACACAAGAGAGATTGGGATGGACTTTGGATTGGATAAATGTGCCAAATTAATCTGAAGAAAGGAAAGATTGTTGGCGTTCCAAACGACCCTGAGCTTGTGGATATAAGTATTATTAGATATCTTAACACTGGAGAGACCTATACATACCTGGGCGTGCCTCAAAGCCGCATATAGGACGTAACATCAGTTAAGGAGTCTCTCTGAAAGAGATACAAGCATCTCCTTCGGCAGATTTGGTCTTCAAATCTGCCGGCGTTGAACACGGTATCTGCCACTAACACGCTAGCCGTCCCGGTTCTACTCTAGTAGCTTAGGGTGGTTCACTGGACGAACAACGAGCTTATGGCCCTTGATATCACCACACGTAAGATCATACATATGCATAAAAGCTTGCAAATCAATTCGTGTGTTCCGCGATTATACATCTCACGTCAAGGCGGACGCGGACTTCTGAACCGTCAATGTCTTCATAATCGAATTGTTCTGAATTGAGCTTACATCGTTTCTAATTAAAGAAATCCTCTCCCAAAAATGACCAGGAATAACGAGAGATGATTGGCAAAGGTGCCTTCCTTCACAAAGCCGTGGAGTAGGCGGCTGAGACCCTTGGCTTGAATTTTAACATCAGAAGTGAGGAAAGTGAATTGCTTCATCTAGATCCTTTACTTCTGAAAGCCGAAGTAAAGAAAGAAGTTCAAATATTCCACGAACAGCTACTCGACAAGAAAATGCACGGAAATTTTCAAAGGGATGTAGAAAAACAGTCCTTGTCGAAAGAGCAAACTTTTGCTTTTCTCAAATCATCAGGGCTTAATTCAGGTACAGAGGGTAGCATTTTCGTATGCCAGGGCGGTGTAATTTCCACCTTAGCATACCGTGACCGCATTTTATGTTAAGAAGTTCCCAGCGATAGGTGCAGAGCGTGTCATGCACACTCTGAGTACCTAGAACAAATACCACCAACAACTTAACTAACTATTTCAAATCAGTAGTGTTCTCCGCCGGATTATCGATAGTTCCTTATAATGCTACTCATCATACTGATCATTTCAGTACATGGATTGATATAATGATTGTCGACGAGTGAGAGAAAGTGCTTTCTTCCGCTCAACACTCAATCTCATTCCTTTCAAACCATGACATTATCAGCATCTAGTATCTATTTGCCTTTAACCCCTCTATTAGTATAAACCCTCTGACCATACGCAATCTTAAAAATATAAATGTAGCTGAATTTCTTGAACATTTATCCACTTATGACTGGAAATGCATTTTCACCGAAAGGGATATCAATAGGAAGGTGATTCGCTTAAGCACATTCTTAACTTCAGCTTTTGATAAATTTGCAGCACTTCATACCCTGCAAGCAAAAAAGAAGTTCACTCCCTGGATCACTCCTGTTATCAAAGATCTGATGAAAGAAAGGGACAAAAAAGGTAGATTGGCCAAAAGAACAAAAAATAGTATCATTCAAGCTGAATTTCGTAAATTGAGAAACTTAGTACAAACCAAAATTAGGGATTCATACAATCAATATAATTACAACTCTATCAAAAACAGGAATAAAAATGAAAACATCTGGCTTCTCTTAAAACGTCTTGGACTTATTCCCCCTAAGCACTACTTGTAAATCTCACTCCTTTTACGTCTTCAGTTAACCCTGAATTTGATGAAACCAAGTTATTCTTCTCTGATATATCGCAAGAAAGCCTGGTAGGAAAACTTTTCGAGGTAAAATCGAATTCACAGGGTTCTGATGGAATCTCAATAAAAATGATTCGCCTTGCATTACCAGTCATTGTCCCTATTCTCCTGCACATCTATAACGCATCTCTCCAGGTGGGTATATTTCCTGATACCTGGAAAGAGGCGATTATTCGCCCTATTCCCAAAATTTCTAACCCTACTACTCCTAAGGACTTTCGACCTATTTCCATCCTTAGTGCCTTGTCTAAACCTTTCGAGCGTATCGCCCCCCAACTACTTACGGCACACTTTGAAATTAACAATTTAATACACCTAATGCAATCCGGGTTTCGCGGATTACAGCCTCACTTAAATTAACTTCTGACATTAAACTTGCAATAGATAGAAGGGAGATTACGGTTGTTGTTCTTTTCGACTTTTCTAAGGTATTCGATACAGTTGACCATAAATTACTTTTGGCCAGGCTTAAATCGCTACACCTCTCTAATGCGGTGGTTACATGGTTTGGATCCTATCTGAGTAACCACTCTGAAAGAGTACAGCCTAGAAATGGCGAGCGGTCTGATTGCGTGGAGGTTAGGAGTGGTGTTCCTCAGGGGTCTTCTCTTGCGCCCACTCTATTTCATGTCAATACCTCTGAACTTGGTAGAGAACTTACTTATTGTAACTACCATAAATATGCTGATGATTTTAAGCTTTACCTCTCTGGACCTATTGCTACTCTTAGAAGCTTACTCCGAAGGGTACAGGAGGATATTGACATGGTGGTGCAGTGGTCCTTAACATGTGGCCTTACTCTTAATCCTGCTAAAATTAAGGCTATAATCATAGGCCGTTCTTCCTCTCCGTCACTCGAAACAAGTCCTCCAACAGCTCAACAGAAATAAAGAATCACTCCCCATTCCTACTCGTATCCTCCTAGTTAAAAAACTCATTCTTCCTTTCTTTGACTACGGCTGTGTTGCATATGATGATGTTACTTATGAGCTGAATGTCAGACTTGAGCGTGCGCTTAATGCTTGCGTTCGGTTCATTTATAACGTCCCTAAAAGTGAACATATTACTCCATACAAAGAAAGAGCAGGACTTCTTAACGTCGCCAAGAGAAGGCAATTTCATATGGGTAACTTGCTTTATAGTCTATTTACTAATGAAGCTCCGCGCTATCTGTTTAATCTCTTCTATTTTATTGACAAAGATCAACCGACACATTCCAAACTCCGTGAAAGAAAAAAAGTACCAAAAATGTTACCACACCGCACGTCTAAAATGCATAGATCTTTTATGATTCGTGGTGCCCGTCTTTGGAATAAACTACCTTCTACAATTAGAAATGCACCGTCACAATATCGCTTTAGAAAACTTCTTTTTGCCTACATATTTAACACTTCAAATTCTACTCTCGAAGTCACTCATTGGTAATATGTAAGCCCATCTGTTATAGTGATATATATATAATCCTGTGCATGTATCTACTTTCTGTGAATTATGTATACTTACTTACGTTTATGTATATTACTGTTGTTAAATAACAATTCTTACTTTTATTTCTACATTAATTGTATGACCGATCGCTACCATATTCTATTATGTTAATATGTATCACCTGTTCCTTACAGGGCTTTCTAGCCCTAGGAACTTTTCACAAATAAATACAAATACAAATACATACTATCTGGGTGTCCCACCCATGCAGGAAAAACGTATATCTACAGAGATAATGTCGCCCTAAGAGTGCTTCATTACCATCTTTGTCGATCTTACGGTGTTGGCCGCAAACCTGCCCCGCCGAACGCTCCAAGGGGAATAGAGTCAATTTTCCAAAATGAGAAGAGACCAATTTTCTGGAACTACGATTTTCAGACAGCAGTCTCCGTTGCACATTCGAGGCCTGACATTCTTCTCCAAGACTTCGAGAAACGAACCATATTCGTGATCGAATTCTCGGCTCCGGCCGACCACAACATCACTGCTAAGGAGAAGGAACAGGATGAGAGATATCAAGACCTGAAAAAGGAGCTGCAACGACTGTACCAAAAAGATTCTATTAAAGTAATTGTTTCTTGTGATCGGTGCTCTGGAAGGTGCTAAACTATGCCTGATTCGTAACCTTAAAGCCATTCCCGCTTGCCAAAATTATGCCAAGGCACTTGCGAGGTGGATGCAGAAAGCTGTCATCCTTGGCTCGCTTCGTGTCCTTAATACACACGAGGATTTCGCCGACCTGTCATCGTAAATTTATCATGCCGCCCATCTCACGGTCAAGTGACGTGACCATTAGTGTGATTTACCTCGGTTCTACTGGGAGCCGATGTCATGTTTAGATGGCAGTTGCTCAATGTGGAACACCGGTGGTTGTTTAACCTTTTTTTATTATATATGATAGGCTCCCAACCCTAAAACGCCGAATGGTCGTATAAACCGCACGCACCTCGGAGTTGGCATTTCTAAATGCCCCGAACTAGATGAGAACGCTTTTAAGTGCACCGAACTAGATATGGGCATTCTCAAATGCACCCAACTAGGTTGGGCAAACTTGCAACGTCCCGAGCCCTTCTGGTTGTCTTTATATAAAGAGAATGCGTTTTGGGGTAAATGAAAATTTCTTTCTGTGATAAAAGACTAGCATTTTTTTGAGACACATTCTGAAGCACACAATTCTGGTCGAAGTCAAGGATGAAAAGAAGCAGTTTTCATATACTAGATAACTTATGTTAAAAAGTGATGAAGACGATATAATTTCTATTGTTATTGTTATTTTTATGACAACATTTGCTCAACATTTTTCATAAATATTAGTTACATAACTGTTTATTAGTTTTTTTTATTTAGATTTTTAAGATAACATTTCTTAAACAGATGGCCAATGTAATAATAACAAAATTATTCCAAATTACCAGAGAATATGAATTCTCAACAAATAATTTGAATTTTTAACAAAATATTTAGAGTTTCAGTTGAAAAAAATAACTGGTTATAAAAAAAAACGAATTTTCAACTAAAGTTATGAATCCTTAACCAAAAAAGTGAACTTTTCAGGAAGTAGTTCCTCCTTCAACTAAAATTTTTAACCTAAAAAGAGGAATTGAAAAAACAGAAATATAATAATTAATATTTAAAAAAACAAAATGTATTAATTACAAATAACGAATGACTGCATTCAACCAAGAGAAACGAATTTTTAAAAAAATGCTTAAATTCTCTACTAAAACAGATTAATATAATTTGAAAATATATTTTTTTTATTTCAACAATTAGTGATTTTTTCAATTATTTTCCAATTTAAATATTTTACTGTATTCACTAAATATTGAATTAGTTTTAATAAGTACTTTAAGTAACTCTCAGAAGTTAAAAAAATATTGAAAATTTATTCCATTTCATTCTCTTAATTAGACCAAATCTTTCCGTTAAAATTTTTTGTTGTTGTTAATTCTGAATTTAGTAGTAAAAATTTATGATAGTTATATATATCGAGCAGATATCGATATGCAAATAACAAAAAATATATAGGATGGTTGCCTATACATTGTGGTTTAATAGTTATATTAAGATAAATACAATTAATACCAAAGAACACTACTTACGAGTACATTAAAACATCATTTCAATTCTGTTTGCTCTGGAACTATTGGAGCTATTGGAGGATGGATCTCCCTGACGTGTCTTTGTAGGATATACTTTGTTGCAAAACGTTTGTCGCAACATTTGCACTGAAAATTTATTTTTACGGAATTCCCCTTCTTTTCTGCTGAATCCATTTTTTATCGAAAATAAACATACGCAAACATAGAAAATCAACAGATTGGAGCAGACAACTAATTTCGAGCTGGACGCTGGACTGAGAGTTGCACACGGTGCGCGTGCGCGAAAACGGGTATCTGAGCTAACGAGTAGGGGGTGAAAGTGTGCAAAAGATCGTCTCCACTTTGTCCAGGTCACCCTCTCCCCCGCCGACACTTCTTTCCCACCTTGCTTTCCGCGGCCCTCTCCTCTTATCCACAATTCTTAATGCTGATGGTCTGATTCTACCCTCACTTGTACTGCGAGTCTCTTCGTCTCCTCCCACCCTTGCCTCTATCCTCTATCCAGTCTCTAGAAATCTCCCCTTCTTCCCTCCCCATTCTCGCATGAAAGCCCCCTCCCTCTCTCCAGTACCACAATACCCTCCTCTTTTTCGCCTAGCGAGTCTTCCACCCTTTCTTTAATCCTTTCCATCTCATTCCTAATGGACACTGTCACAAACTTTCTTTCACATTCCTTTCTTTCTACCCACGTCTACCTATCCCACAACCTCAATTTCCTGGAAATACCTCCAAAAATCCTCATCTCTCTTCTTTACCCCTGCTACGTTCCAGTACAGCACCTTCACTACTCCTCCACCCTGTTTTACGCCTACCCCCTACTTCATACGAAACAAGTCCCCCTGCACCTTCTTCAACACCTCTTTCTCCTCATATCACACCCACATCCTCTCATGTAGATTTATTTTTCTATACCCTATCTTTATCGCTCTCCCTTCGCTCCTCTCCCACTTAGCCCTGTCGTTCAGCATTCTCTGCACCTTCCTTTCCTTTCGCGTTAAATCGTGATTTTATGAAAACCCCCTTATCCCTGATCCTATTTTTATTTCGCATTACCTCCAACTTGTCTTCCCAGCTCTCCAATTCCACAACCGCCAGTTCATTCAACTTTTTCTTCTCCAGCCTAACTTTACCTGCCTTGTCCTTACCCCCTCCCCTCTCCCACCACATGCTCTGTTGCATTGCTTCCACCGCTCCCTTCCTTCCCCGCTCCTTAGCTTCAACCCTCTCATATGTCTCTGATCTCTGTTTCCGTCTATCGCCCTATATTTTACCTTTACTCCACTTTATTCAAGACTTAACAGGCCTTTCAGACACCCTTTTTTCTTCCCGAACATCCCCCAACCCTACGAGAGCCACCCTTGTCCCCTCAAATCCACGCTCAAACTTAATTTTTCTCCCCCAACTCACCTAACACATCCTGACTCACCACTTGGGCTTCCCCCCTCAAACTCCACTAACATCTTTAACATAAATTCCGTAAAACACTCTCACTACCTGTCAGCGAACACGTACACACTGCCGTCGCCAACATGCAAGTCTCATTTTTCTTATTAACAATTAACTTTCGGTTAATAATATTTTTTTGTATTTAACCATTTGCGGCTCACATTTTTTTATCAAACAAATTTTACTGTTATATTCACCTTAATGGGTTTTCGGGGTCGCTGAGCACGAATCTAAAGTCTGATTTCCAAAATTCAAAATGGCGTATCCAATATGGCGGACAAGTTTTTTTAAAAGTTGTTAGATTTTTATAAGACTTTTCACTCGGGGGGTTTTCGAGATCGCGGATCCGCCATTTTGAATTTTGCAAATCTCGCTCCAGATTCGTAATCAGCGACCCCAATACCCCCCATATATCAAGTTTCATGAAAAGTTTGCAATTTTTTGAAAACTCGTCCGCCATATTGGACCCGCCATTTTGAATTTGGCAAATCTGGCTCCAGATTCGTAATCAGCGACCCCAAAAACCCTGGAGTACCAGGTTTCATTCCAATTTATTCAATACGTCGTTCAAAACCGAATTCTTTCGTAAAAAAGATCGATTTTCAAAATTTGTTTATTTATAACTATTTATAATTTTATGCAATACGTTAATCATTATTTTTTTTCTAATTCTACAATGCTTCAAATACGATAACAGAAGGAAATTGTTATTACTTCAAAAACATTGAATCTACAGAAAAAAGTTGTGAATAAAAAAGGTGGTAATCTGGGATACCACTACGCCGCAAAGGGTTAAGGAGATGTCGTAATGAAATTATATATGTATAACGAATAAATCTATGCTTTTAACATGTCATGTTTCTTTCCATTTATAAACGCAGGCCTCGGACTCAGTTTAGAGATCGAAAATAGTGTAAATAGTGTCAACAATTTAAAAAAAAGTGTCGAAATAGTGTCATACAATTTATCGAGTATTAAAAATGAAGTTCAATGTTTATTTAAAATGTTTTTCTTTAGACTATAAATTATCAAAATCGCTATTTATTCATCGCCGGCTTTTTTGTTTTTCCCTTTTTTCTTATTTGTCCACTTAAATGCGAACTTAATTAATAAAACCTAATAAGGTAATCCAACTATTTTTTGTTCAAAGTTCATTCTTCTCGGTTGAAAAGTCTACAATTAAACAATTTGGTAGAAAATCGAACTATCTGGTCGAAAATTGTTGTATTTTGTTGAAAATTCGTCTTTTTTGCAAGAAAATCAATTATTTGGTTAAAAATCAAATTATTTAGTTGAAAATAATCTTTTTGACTTAAAAATGTCACAATTTGGTATAAAATTCAACTATTTGGTATAAAATTCAACTATTTGGTTTAAAATAAACAGTTTTGTAGAAAAATCGGGTTTTTATTGAAAATTAATTCTCAGTAAAAATTACACTACATCATTTTTAGTCAAAAATAAATCTTTTTTGGCTTAAAAATTCATCTATTTAGTTCAAAACTTTTAGAAACGAAAAAAATACAGACGAAAAATTAACCAAATAAAATGTGGACTAACATCACATCCATTGTTCAAAATATTTATTTAAACACTTATGTAATTTGTTCAAAATTTGTATTTTTTGGTTGAAAATTGAACTGTCTGATTAAAAATTTATGTATTTTGTTGAAAAGTCGTATTTTTAGGTAGAAAATAAATTTTTTGGTTTAAAATGCAATGTATGGTTAAAAATTAATGTATTTTGGTTAAGGCTTCAAGCATTTTGTTTAATATTCGTCTTTTTTATTATATTCAACTTTTTTTACTTAATATTAAAATCTCTTGTGGTTTAAATATGAACTATTACATTTTTTTTTAAAATTCAACTATTGTGTAGAGAATTTAACTTTTTTGTAGAGAATTCGTCTGTTTGGCTTGAAAATTCAACAATCTGGTAAAAAATGCAACTGTTTTGTGGAAAATTTATGTAATTTGTTGACAATTCATATTGTTTGTTGAACATTTAACTATCTGGTTGCGAATTCAGCTGTTTTGTCAAAAACTCGTCTTTTTGACTTGAAAATTCATCATTTTGGACGGCCCGAATCAGCTATTGAGACAATTAATAGCCAATTTTCAAATAACTTGAAAAATATTTTGTGAGAAAAAGTAAAGAAATAGTGGAATTAGCAGACAATTGTGAGAAAATAGTGTGTTTAGTGCAATTTTGTTCCAAATAGTAGTAATATAGTGCAATCGTTCAAAAAAGTGTAAAATAGTGTTAATAGTGTAGTGATAGTCCGAGGCCTGTACACATAATATAATTATTATTATTAATTTATAAATTATATTACCGTTAATTAATAGTTCATAAATTATACTACTGGTAATTAATGATTTTAATTCTTAATAATTCTTTCATTAAGAGGTGATATTAAAATACAATAATATGATGTATATTTTTATAAATATGTATTTTACACTATGTTATGCTTCCCTCTGTTCATACTTTAGGTATGATTTATTCGCAATAATTAATAAATCAATCTTTTTTACTGTAAAAAATAAATATTATACATACAATTTTGGATTCAAAATGTAGAGCAAATTCTTTTTCATCGTGAAGTTCATAAGCAGTCTTATTCAAAATAAAATAATTTCGAAACTCAGTCACCCCAAAAGGACCCTGGTAGTATGTATCACTTCGGTACTGAAGTCCGCACACTGTCACACGAGAGTAACAATATACCAAACAATATACCAGACTCTTACAGCGGAGTAGAGATTCGTGGTGGTGGCTCGTAAATAAAAATGACCTAATTTCCCCTTCCTGAGACACCTGGCTGGATACTAAGTACGTGAACCCTATAATCCAGCGGATAAAGTTCCGAATAGCTGAATTTTCCGATTTTATTTAAACTTCGTATACTTATGTATTTTGACGCGCTCATTACGAATATGATAGTGAAAATTGGCGACAAAACGATTTTTTATGGTGAAAACCATAAAAAACACCATAAAAATAACGTTTTTTGCGTTTATCTCAGTAAATGCGCAGAATATCGAAAAACGTTTCGGACAAAAGTTTTAGCTAGTATAAAAATACATCTTTTTTGTGGAATAGTTTTTTTGCCTGAAACCATTATTTTTTAAGAAAAAGAGGATTGCGTTGTAAAAACAAGAAAAAGACGAAGAAAGTTACGGAAATGCGTTCGGTCACGTTTTTTGCGTTTATTTAAACCAATACGCACAATATTATCAAATATTGGAAACAAAAGTTGTACATCTAATCGAGTTACACATATTTTGTCTGTAACATTTCAATCTGCAAGTAATAGTTTTCGCGAAAATTAGTGGTACATCGATTATCATGGAAAAAGCCCCTTAAAAGTCAAGGTCTTTTGCGTTTAGATTAATCAATATGCAAATTTTCGTTAAGTCTTTGAAACAAAAGTTGTGAACCTAATCGAGATACACATGTTTTGTTTTAAGCATTTTTTCATACGAATGATAGTTTTCTAGATAATTATCGATACATCTGATAAAATTTAACAAATTTTAGTGCAATAAGCGACAGGTCTTTCTCCACCATCCGCGCTCCTAGTAATAACAGGTGTGTGTTTCATGCGTGCATTCATTATTTTCGAAGGTTTCTTCTCTCGAGTTCTAACCAAGATGAATAAAAGATATAATATTTTCAGTCTGAGTATGATTCTTCAAAAAAGAGAAAAAACAGTTCAGTGATTGAGACAAATTGAACTCATTCCAACTGAACGATTTTGCTCAAAACACAAGAAAAAAATGACTCTTTTAGAGTCTGAAATGACTTGCGGCCAGTTCTCGTATTGTGAAGCAGGTAAGTATCGTCACACAAATACCGTTGCGGAAAATACGTGGTTTGAGAGGTGTCACATTTCCGTAGCGGCATGTATACTTATTTCTTATTGTTTCGCTGTAGGCTTCAATTTCGAACAAACCATCCGGGAAAGTAGCATTGTCGAAGGTCAGTCGATTTCGCGAGAAACTGTTGCAGACCGCTTCTCTTTTTGTCGGGATATCTGCATGGTTGCTCTTGACAGTTACTTCGAAGTGGAAGGTCGCATTGGAGGTGTCGGGGAAGTAGCTGAAATAGATGAGTGCAAAATCGGCCGTCGAAAAAATGAGAAAGGACGCATAGTTGAAGGATCATGGATCCTCGGAATGATTCACAGAGGTCATCTTTATAACTATCGGTTGGAAATCTGTCCCGATAACAAGAGAGATCAGGCTACTCTAATCAGATCAATAAAAAAGCATGTAGCAAAAGGGACAGAGATTCACACCGATTGTTGGAAGGGCTATGTCAATCTCGAAGATCATGGATTTGTTCACCAAAGTGTTAATCATTCCGAGGAGTTTGTGAATAGCGATACCGGAGCACACACTCAAAACATCGAGTCATCTTGGCGGTTGATGCGACGATACCCCTCGCGGGGAAGAGTGCACAAGAGCAATCTTGCAGATCACCTCTACGAATTTTTGTGGCGGCGACGGCTCAAGAAAATAAATGCTGATCCATTTAAAGAACTAATCGCAAATATTAAAGTATGCTACCCTGGCCACTGATTATATTCAGCATTCTCAATTGAAGTAAATGCAAATATATTTCGCAATAATAAAATTTAAAAAAAATCGAAAAAAAATTAATGAAAAATATTACAAAATATAAAAAAAATGTTCTTCAAAATGCTCCAACCTTCCCGCGGTGAAGAACGTGAGTAGGTACCAAGCCGAAACCAATGGAGATACAATGCAAAAACAAAGATCTATTGTACAGGTAGGTGGATAAACAACATTATACCTGTGATCAATCTCAGGGGTGCCTTTCCGCCCCCACGATAGGCTGGAAAGAAGGTCCTGCGTGACCTAAGTTATTTCTGTGACCTGTCACAGGGGTGCCTCCAGGCCCCACAACACGTGGGAAAGGAGGTCGTATGTGACCTAAGTTATTTTATATGCCCTATCACAGGGGTGCCTTCCCGCCCTCACGATAGGCTGGAAAGGAGGTCG
>CAKNWT010227561.1:1349-12651 GCA_932066315.1 Andricus coriarius
TTTCTACGATTGAAACTGTACCTAACAGTTCGACTGATTTGACCTAATTGGCAGGTAATCTTTATCATCCCGTTGTATTATTTCTTACTGAATCACGAATTAAATTTGAATGAATTTATATTAATAATTCATATTTTCACATCAAATATTACCCTATTTCATTTTACATAACTGAAAGTGAAATTTTAATATAATGCCGTAATGTCCTCCGTTTACCGAACTAAGTTATGTAACATTTAACACACAAATTTTCTCCGTGTGAAAAGTCAAAAACTAACAAAATAACTCTTAAATTACTTTAGCCTCACTCTAACATGCGTGACAGTCCTTCCCGTATGCTTTAAATATGCTCTTTACCGGTACCGATAGTGTTTACACTTCGCAAAAAAACGTAATTTTTTCAAGTTTTAACACTGAAAATTATATTTGCAGGTATTTTCATGTATTTTCATGCTATTTTCATGGCGATATTCGTTATCAGTGCATCAAAAAATCGCTAAGAAAAATCTGTACTAGATTTAGTATACATGTAATGGAAGCAAGGATGCACAACATGAAATTAAATTTAGTATACCAGCGTACAGTAAATTTAGTATATGCATATACTGAATTTAGTATGCACGTACATAAAATTTAGTATACGCGTATTCTAAACTCAGTATGCATGTATATACGAAATTTAGTATACGCATATACTAAATTCAGTACACGCATTCCGTTTCGCGTGGGTTCCGTCTTCATCATCTGTAAAAATGATCAAATGAAAAATGGAATTAAAAAACAAAGTTTTAGTTTTCAAATAATCATATGGTTAGGCTACATTTACGTTAATAATTTAAACATACCTTTTAAAGAGAAGACTTCGCATAACATCTCAGAAAGAAGCCGAAACTTTTAGTATTATAAAGAACTCAAACACATGCCACCGGCCACGTTGCCCAGCTCGTGTAAATCAAAATGCGCTTGCGCAGCTGAATATAGTAAACACGCATATGAATTTTAGTATACAGAAACTATGAAATTCATATACGCGAAAGAAACTTACTGTACGCTTAATAAATTTAGTATACAAATAACTTCATAAAAGAAATTTAGTATACGTAAGTATACTAAAATTACAAGTGGAGTGAATTTCGTAAACATATAGGAAATTTAATATGCCCATGTATACTAAAATTGCAAACATTTCTAACAGTGTACATATGCTTTTCGGAACTGCACACCCAGAAGGCAAAAGCAGCCGGCAGGTTAGCCACTACGTAATTTATTTGGGCATTCGAAAGAAACTAGGAGATGAGAACAAAAAGATTAAAAACATTTTTGTTTTGGGTATTAAATTATACCCAAGTGAGCCCTAAGTTATAGTGCAAAGAAATGTTGTCTTTTTTTGTTCGTTGTGTGGTGCTGCCAGTTTAAAGTGAACACGTTTTTTTAAAATGCGATAAATTAAACTCGGCAATAGGACATTACATTATTCCTAAATGAGCCCTAAAATATAGTGCAGACGTGCAAAGAAATATTGGCTAGGTCTTTCTTTTCGTTGTGTGGTTCTGTCCGCTGTGACCACTTTTTTTTTAAATGTGTTCATTTTTACAGTGAGGTCATGCCAGCATAATATACCTTAAAGTTCCAAACTAAACTGACTTAAACTTCTTTCACGATGTAACTAAAAATTTGTACAATTATTCTCATAATTAACCGTGATTCTAGAGAAATTTACCTTTAAAATTAGGACGAGAACAGTGAAAAATGTTGATTATTTCTGAACTTATTTTCGATATTATTTAAAATGCAAAACAAACGTTACAAATGAAACTTTTTTGCAATAGGTTTTTGAAAAGTTACAAAATAAATGTAACCTGGGCTTACTTTATTCCAAATTTAGATAGTTTTCAATCTATTTAAGAGAAACAAATTCCTAATTCATAATTAATAAAATTAGCAATTCAAAATTAACCAATTTTAAATGCTAAAAAAATGAATGTCCACAAAGTGACTGCAGTGTCTGTATGTTGTTCTATAAACATAATAAAAGGACACTGAAGGCTTTTCGTTTTTATTAAAACATTTGGTTCACAAATTTATTTCGTTTTGAATTGTTTACTGCATTTATATGAAAAAATCTGAAATAATGCTCCATCTTTGGCCAAAAAGAACTGGTTTAAAATTTTATTTTTTACAGATTGTTCAATGCCCTTAGATAATCTGTATGAATTAAAAAAATAAATTTTTAAATTAAGAAACTCGCAATTATTTCTTGAAAAAAATAATATTCGTTTTTCATTTTACTATTGATAAATATTTTGGTAGAAAATCTTTGGATATTATTACAGTATTTTTTTGGTAATTGCGCAAACATTTTTTCCCCCCAAAAAATGCTGGTTATTTCAACATACAATTAATTACCTCAATAAACCCTTAAATTTTTGTTGAAATAACCCAAAGTTTGAGACAAAAAAATGGTTGCAGCAGTACAAACTTCAAAACGTTTTAGACGTTCTGTTGATTAAAAAAAACAGGTTTGTCAGTGCATTATATCTGAAGCAATGAGTAACTTATGCACAATTCTGAAAAGACTGATCCCTGACCGTCCACCCAAAAGCCCAAGCTTGCCCAAAAACCGAAGTGACTGGATTTTTCTGGAACCCTTTAAAAGTTGTAGAAGCAAATCTTTCACGCTGGGTCAGACTTTCGGTTCGATTGCAAAGGTTTCAAGAATTCCACTTCGAAATAGTTTTATCAGCATCTAATTGAAATGGATGGCTTTCAATGGAATCCTACTAAATTCATGTGAATTCCATTAAATTTATAAGAGGGCCACTCGATTCAACTCGACTCGGTTCGGTTCGCTCAGATCGGCTTTAGGATTTGGCTCTTCTGCGCTGCGCTTTTTCGAAAAAGGAATAAGGCATGCGTCTTTTCTTTTAAACACCTCAGTGTAAAACAAATTTTATACTTCCAAAATTACTTGAAATTGAAAATTTTTGACTTCTCAAAATTTATTGGAGCCTCTATATGACTTGTGCTAATATCCTACACACCAGTTTCTCGAATTTAATTTTGCTGGACCAAATAAACTTTCTTTTAATGCGTCGCAAATAAGGTAGAAGGTCGAAATTATTATCCGAGGCTTGATTAAATTGACGTCAATTTCGAGATCATTTTCGTAAAACAAAAAAGTCAATTATTATCTTATCGAGTTAAGTATATTCTGATACACATAAGCTATACAATAATCCGTTGCCGAAATATAAATGTGAGCCTGATATAGCGCTGACCAGTTTTCCTCACTTCTTACGTGGCCCCGGTCGGGTAAATTGGCAAGGGCCATACATGGCGTGTAACGCTTCTGCAGACCATTGCCCTACTTAGGGCAAACTCGTCAGGGTCTGTCCAGTTTTTCCAAGAAATGCCCTACTTTTTAGAATTATAATAATAAACAAAAACTGCTTTTTTTACTGTTTTTTTTACTGTTTTCTGTTGTTATCCATTACGTCTTAGCGTACACAATATTTATAGAGAAGTATTTAATGAAAATATTGATGTCGTCGATACACATATAGCAACAGCACCAACCATCCAAACTAAGTTAGGTTGACCAAGCGTTCGACGAAAGCGACAATGACAACAGTGTGGCGTAACAGAGTATCTCTAATGAACTGCCGACTTGGGGCCATACCTCTACAAAACTCCACAAACAAATTTGTTATATTATTCACATTTGGGATTCATTTTATTATTTACGATTCGGAAACAGGACAGTGTCTTTATAATTAATGACAGATATTGATGTTTTAATGCCCCGTTTGTGACCCACCATAATTTAAATTATTTGTTTGAAAATATAAAAGCTGGTGTAGGCCTTGTCAGTGTCACTTTTTAAGTGGGGTAAAATAGGGCAATATTTTTACGGGGCCAGGGTGCATTGAATATTTAAACTCCTGTAAATAGTACATTGTGTATCAAGGGCGGAAAGAAGACGATGGATGCGAATGCAACTCGTACGAGCGTTTCTCGCAAAGTAATTTGCAATTGGAGACTAAAGAAGCGGGCGGAAAAAGATAACATTCTTGAAGCACGAAAACACATATTTTCGGTGCAGGCTGGACAAAAAAAAACATTCTGGTTTTTCTAAGTTTTAGCCTTGAAAAGTGCCGAGTCTACAGGTATACGTATACTATCACGGTCGTTTCTTGGCGTGAAAATGAAGGGTACATCAAATTTTTCCTTTGAAGATCTATCCAGTCGATAACGTCCCGTAGCGTCGCCTGGCGTGAAAGTGAAGGTGATTCATATCACCTCATCTAGATGCGGATGAGACATTGTAAGTATAATTTGAATATGAAAATAAGAAGCGATATTAAAAGACTAGAATAAATGAGATAAATATGAAAGTTTTGTATATTTTATATAAAAACGTAAAAATCTTGAAAATATTTTTAATTACTTTTTAAACAATAGTAATTAAATTTACGTAAAAATTTTCCTGATTCTCAGTAAAATATCACTGATGCAGATTTTAAATATATACCTACACAGCATTAATTTAAGAACATATCACACTAAATTTAATAGTTTGTATATTTTAAGCTTCAGAATAGTTCCCTTCTCATAGCATGACATTGGTTGTTTCTTAGTGAAAATAATAATGATCACTCGAGCACGACATATTTTCAAAATTTGTGTACAAATAATTTTTCAATGAAGCTTTTTCCATGGTTAAGTGTGGATAATGACCGTTCTTATGGTTTATTATGAACCTTTGCTATTGGATATTATTAACTGTTTACAGGGGCCCTTGTTGATCATTTCTAGCATTTATTGTTGACTGTTGATAATGATTTTTCTTCATCCCCTAGCCGAAAGTACGTTTTCCCGGCTGCATTTCTGTCCGGGAACAGTGGCTTTTGCGGCCTGCTAGAGAACGCGATCTCTGATTGGCTGCGAGATTTTTGTGGCTCGCTGACGTAGCAACGCTCACTGTTATTGTGTGGTTAGGCTCCGAAAAAAATTTATCTTGACAGGTGAATGGAAAAGAGAGCGTCGGTGTGTTCAACCTCAAAACTGATGGTTTAAGGTTATTGCGATTTTTGTGTATAAAAAATCGGCACAAAACCTCAAAAATGTTCGACTCCTCGTCTGAAGATTCTGCGGACGAGGAAGAAATGTTACGAAAAAATAAAAAATGTGTTTTTGATGCCCGCCCCGACCAGCAAAACCTCGGCTCCGCCTCGCCTTTGCAAAAGTCGGGCGGGCGACCGAATCCCATGCATCCGCTCAGCTGACCGAGAGCAGCGGCGCGACGGCACTACGTACTTTCGGCTGGGGTTTAAGAAAAATAGTATACGACACATGGCCAGAAATATTGGATGCCCTGGCGTGCGTGATATGAGGGCTTGGCTTCGCCTCGGCCTTCATATCACACACGCCCGGAAATCCAACTTTCTGGCCTTGGGTCGTAATATACTATTCATTTACTGTGGGTTTGGGGTTATTATATTCAGTTAACCCTTGTAGGGGTTATCCAACAGTCACAAGGCTGTGGGTGATATATTTTTTAGATACTGCATAACATTCTGAAAATTTTAGTGCATTTAAATTTTTTGTTGAACACTTTATTGTCGAGAAAAAAAATGTTTAAGAAAAGTATCGAAACCCCTATTCAAAAACTCTGTGACCTTGAAACGTCACTTCCTAAAAAGCGCATAACCAATCAGAGTAATAATCTATTGACTAACAAAGTATCTAGCAGACAGCTGGCGAAAATTCAATTTACAATTTCTAGCAGTAATATTTGTTTCCTGAAAATTGTCGAAAAGCAGCAGCCAGTCGTAACCAAATCTCACTAAAAAAATACAATTTCGCTTAAAATAAAAAAACCTAAAAAAAAATAGCAATGAATAATATCATTCAAGTGCGTGAGGGTGAGATTTTTTCAAGGATAACCTCAAATTTTTGTCAATCACATGTCGGAATTATGAGATGATTTTTCCTCCTCAAACCTCTGCCCAGAGCCTCTGCCGACATAAACTTATGTCGGCAGAGGTTACAGTGAGTCATTACGAGGATTCCGAGTATGAATGACCCTCAACTCTGCTCGATGAAAAAAAATGTCTCACCATTCACATGTCGAATTTTGGCACATTCGCACTTTCACGACACTTTAAAAATCCTGGTTTTAGTTAGCAATAGTTAGCGGCCATATTGATTCCCCCATAAGCTGGACAACCCCGCTACTAAAATTGAATTACTTCCGCATATGTGCGGAACCAATCAGATTTTCCTGCAAAAATTCAACAATTATACTTTTTAGACATTAAAAGAAAATGTTCGTACTTATTTGAAAAAACTTTCCTTTCGAAATTACGTTCATTTTATAGTGTTCTTATAATTTAACTGTCAACAACAAATATTTAAAAATATGCAACAACCCCATTCATATCCTCAAAAAACAGATCATTTTTGATCGGTTTAATAATTTGGACACCCACGCATATTGCCAGTGTGTGTCCTAGACCTACTGTCTGTATGTCCTGACACCCAGGATACCGGGGTTATTGCACCCCTGCCTTGGATCTAATCTTCACTCATGGAGGCCAGTCTCCACTATAAAGGCGTTTATTGTCGCTTCGGGAATGTTTTCGAAATCCTCTGGTTTACAGACATTATTTTCTGAATGCTTCACTCTGAGGTTTACGAGCACATCACAATCGCAGAGGATGTGATGAGCTGTTTCCTCACAAAAACTACATTTCCAATAGCAAGGGTCACTGTCGATATTTATGTTTAGTCAGGTTCTTCTATGAAGAGCAGTGGCCCGTTACCATTTTTACTACTACTTTTACCTTTTCAAGTTTATCATTCCTTTATCCTCCTTCCAATATCTCGTGTGTTCCTGCAGGAGCCACTATTCAATGGCATGCTTAGCCGAAGCATACTTAGCCTCCGCAATATGTCCCAGGTCCGTTGGGGGCTATCTTTTTGCAAGAATATCAGCTTTCTCGTTGTCTTTAATATTCTCGTGTTCAGAAACCCAAATCAGGTTGATCCAGTTTTTTACCAGACACGTCGAGAAGTTCTTGGACGCAGTTGCATACAAGTCTGTATGCAATCTCCTCCTGTTGGAAGGATTGTAAAGCAGCTTGGCTGTAGGGGCATATGTGAATGTGGTCATCAATGAACCCACGATCACGACTTTTCTTTAGATAGGCCTTCATGGCCACAATTTCAGCTTAAAATATGGTAAAAAATTTGCCTAATTAGTTCAGCACTGGGGTTTATCCCAAAAGTCCAGCTTCAGAGCCATGGGAGGGAGGATCACCTTAGAGGGCTTCATGAACGAGTATACTTTCAGTATGATATCAGAATTCATGAAAATGATTTCATCCCCTAGCAATAGACTCTTCACTGTATCATGCATGTCGAGTAACTCGGACATTTTCTGACCGACCCTCAAGGAAATCCCGTATCCCTCTGCAACCGCCCTCTTCCTAATTAGAACATGCACCGGAGGTTTACCTATGTTAGATTCCAATGCTGCTATTGGGATAGTTCTCATTGCTTCAGTAATTGCCAGACAAAATACCCTTTGTAGGCTACCCAGCTGATTCCTGGAACTAACCAAAATGGTCCTTGGCAACCAGATCAATAAGGCACAAGTTATAATCGGTCTAATAACTACCGTATATAATCAGTCAGAGCCGGCGTCAAGCTTTTAGCCCGAGTGGATAGTAAGGAGTTAAGAGGGGTGGATATGCCGAATTTGCTCAGGGTTGGATAGAAATATAAGATTTTGTCCTCAAATTCCGAGTGGGTAAGTACCCACAGGGATTTTTTCCGAGTGGGTAGTACAACCCATACTACCCACCTGAACCGCCGGCCCTGTAATCAGTAAACTACATTGGCTTTGAGTCCCCAGGTTTTTCTAATTCCGCCTCTGCAAACCCAATGCGCTGGTTTGGCCTTTTTAACTACCGCATCAACGTGTAGTTTCCAAGTTGGCTTAGGGTAAAAAAACGCGTAACTTCTTAGATAATGTAAAGAAGTCGACCTTTTTACTAAAGAACACAGATTTCTTGAAATTAGGCAGTTTCCTGCGTCTCGTAAAACAATAAGTACATTTTTATCCGGGTTAAGAGATAGGCAACGGTCGCTGCATGAATTCTCAATAATGTTGAGAGCATTTTGCATCAATCGAACTAAAGTGCCCTCATGTTTACCTATCACCAGGATAGCAAGGTTTAATTTACGAATTAAATCGCTAATAACGAGCGCCCACAGGGTGCAAGATAAGATTTCTCCTGCTGTCATCATCTTCTTTACTTTCGCTAGTACCCTTGACCAGGCCACCTGGTGCTTCCTCATCTTCCGGATAGAAGTTTCCTGTACCAAGAGCTTCTACTGAATATGGTTGTAAAGCTAAATAAGCAGTAGCGGAAAATGGGCTAAGAATGCTCCCAGAGGAAAAACCCCCAATCCAAAACGTGAACTACCATCCCTTAGGCTGAATGATAGCATTGAATGGTATCTTAATGCAAGGTTACTGGGATACCGGGATACTTGTGGGAACAAAATGAATTCTTTCCAAAATCAAAAACAAAACAACCAGGGGAAGCCGGCAACTATCCGTCTGGAAAAGCATCTTTTCCTGAAAAGATGAAAATTACCGAATGAGCCTTATAGCATACTTAAAAATCTCTAAGTAGGGAACCATCTGATAGTAAATCTGCTCCCATCAGGGAGCAGAATGTGAGGCAGCCTGGAGAAGTCATCGCAAAATTTGGAGATTGCCGTCTCAAGAATGATGCTTTTATCATCATCTGTTCGGGCGAAGTGTCGCTAACTTGGCTAATTGAAGCTGTTGCGTTCGTTCTATTCTTGGAACCAACAGCAGTGCTTAAGGGGATATTAGACCAAAATCCGACCTTGAAAACGGGAGGACAGAAGGTTATCCATGGTTGAGACAGCTGGAAGCTAAATTGGACACTAGATGTCCCCCATTCAGTCTAAATCTTATAGTCCATTGGGCGGCATCTTTTGAGCATTCTTAGCAATGGGATACACCGCGGAACTTTACACGAATAGGAATCAATTTGCCTCTCAGAAAAAAGGCAGATCTACCGGAGACGCTCTCTATCCACTTACATCTTACATTAATATCACAATGCGAAAAGTTGAAGTAGCAATTACAGCGTTTCTAGACACAAAGGGGGCATTTACCCCAATTGAATCTATATGCGGTTCTGCTCAACACACACGAAGTTAGGAGTAGCGTAAATAGGTGGATGCACTCCATGTTGAAGAGCAGAACGGTACATACTTCACTACATGGTAATGAAGTCAAGGCCAACGTTTTAAGAGAATGCCCAGAGGAAGGAGTTCTTTCATTCACCAAGTAGGTGCTTATTACTTATGACCTGATTCGTGTTTTAAACGAATCCGAATTTTACACTCAGGGCTATGTAGATAACCTGATAATGCTGATAACAGGGAAAGAGACCGTTGTTTGTCCGTCAATCCGGACAAAGTGGATCTCATGCATTTTAGCAGAAGAAGGAAATTTCCTAACATTAGGAAACTTAAATTCTACGGTAGAGAAGTAGAAATTTAAAAAGCAACAAAGTATTCAGGAGTAACTTTTGACACTAAATTAACCTGGCAACTCCATGTTGACGCAGTGGTAAAGAAAGCTAGAATGACTTTCTGGGCCTGTATATGTGCAATAGGGAAAAAATGGGATTTAAAACCCAGGATTTCTTACTGGTTATGAACGACGATAATCAGATTCATAATAGCATATGCATCAACGATCTAGTTGCCAAGGACGGAACTAATCATTACTATAAAACAACTGGAAAGCTTCCAAAGGCCGTTGCGTTTTTGTTGAGGTGACAAACCTTCATGGCATCAGTAAGCGCATGCTTACTGAGCTGAGCTAGCAACAGCACTGAGCACATTTCCAACAGCTTTCCAGGCGCAAATAATAGTTTACTTCTAGACTAGTCTAGAGTTGCCTTCAAGATCTTCTTAAGGTTACTGGTAAAAACTGGGTCAGTCTGATGTGGGTTCCCGGTCATGAAGATATTGAAGGTAATGAGAAAGCAGATGTACTGCTTAAAACGGGAGCTTCTCAGTCCCTGACTGGCCCGGAACCTTACTGCGGTATTTAGTACGCATCAGCGAAAGGAGCCATTGGTAAGTTACTCTCGGAAGAGTATGCAAGATATTGGAAGCACACCAAAAAAATTTATGTTTTCTATGAAATTCATATCTGCTACATCTAATAAGAGGGCTAATGAACTCTTGAACATGAAAAGAAGGCAGCTTAATGCCGTAGTAGGGATGCTCTGGATCCTGCCGATTAAGAAAACACTTGACCAACATGAGGATTGGAGATAATCCACGTTGTCGAAAGTGTAATTTTCGTCAGGAGACAGCCCATCACATACTTTCTGAATGTGATGCATTGGCGTGCCTCAGAAACAAATAACTGGGGGAATATTTTCTCAAACCAGAAGATTTTGACATTTCTTGTAGATTAGTGTTTTCCTATGCGGTAAAGGCTGACCTGACGGGAGATAGTTAAATTTTAGGGTATACCACAATAGGTTTTGCCGCAGTGCTGTGGGCAGTTAATGCCTGATAGGACTGATGGTATATACACCAGAACAGATCCATGTCAAATGGCCGTGCCGAATGTGGGTGCGTAGAAGCAAACTTCTTCCACCAGAAGTTTTTGATACCATCTGGTCCTGCAGCGTAAAAGTTCTTCGTGCATGTAAGTGCTTTTTTCACCTCTCCGGCAGTGATTGATGGACATTCCTCCTCAGATGTTATGAGGTTGTCACAAAATTCCTTGAAGCGGATGATATTATCAGTATGTTCTTTCAACTCAGTGTTTTTCGGATCTTTTATACCTCTCTTCAAAAAGTCCCTACCACGTTGCGCGTGGGTGAATTTTTAACAGAAACAGGGTGACCACTAAAGATGCGAGATGGGTCAGCGTGAAACTGTTGATTCTCCCTAATCCATCGCTCCCTCTTCTGCATTCTCTTCCTTATGTCAGATAACATTTGTATTTTGTCAACAATGTGCTCTGCTTGATTGTCAGAAGCATTGCCATGTTCAATGTATGAAGATCCTTAGTTCTTGAGCGAGCTCTCGAATCCTTTCCGTGAACGGCCTACCAGATGTTATGTAGTCAATCATACACTGAATACAGGACGCATTTTGTCTTGCCCATCCGATCTTCTTGTTCAGTTTATACAAGCGTCTTTTGATTTTTTTATCTATCGTCGGTTTA
>CAKNWT010227594.1:1754-11823 GCA_932066315.1 Andricus coriarius
TTGTTAAGATAAACGCAAAAAAACCTTTTGCGTTTATCATGGTGGCATTCTACAATTTCTATTTCCGAAAAATTTACCAGAATGTTTTTTTGGTTCCAATAGCCGTAAGGTAGTAAAAACTGAAGTCTTATATCTTGTCATTGTGTTTTTTGGAAATCTTTTTCACAATTGTTCACTTATCTTTTCGATAACCATCTACGTAATTTATAACTGTCCATTACAATTGGTTAGTTTCTGAAAGCATGTGCTTTTGTTGTTTAACTTCTTTGCACACTGTACGACACATACCTGATCTATGGTTTCGAAACCCACAAACTTTTGTATAATTTGTTGAGAAATGGACATTTTCTTGTAATAGATACAAGAAACAGATAGTTTTTTGTTAAATTCCTAGAAAAACAAATTCTTTTATCCCTGCTTAAAATGCCGGATAGGATCCGATAGATCCGAATAGGATACGGATTTTTGTCAGTTTCTATCCGGAAACTTACACGGTATTTGTATCCTTTTTTTATCCTGCTCTATCCGGCAATTAACCGGTCCATAATATTTATTCGATCTGTTTATGTATCAGTGTTTATACGGAATTTTGTCGATCCACATATTAGCCTGCTCGGTTCTTTTCAGTTTCTATCCGGAAACTTACCCGGTATTTATGTACTTTTTTAATTCGGTTCTATCCGGTAATTGAATTGTCAATAATATTTATTCCATTTGTTTTTGTATGTGTCTATACGGATTTTTATCGATCCGCATATTACCCTGCTCGGTTCTTTCTCGGGTTCTATCCGGAAACTTATATGGTATTTGTGTCCTATTTTTCATCCGGTTCAATCTGAAACTTTACTGGTGCATAAAATTTGTTCTCTATCTGTTTTTGTATTCGTATCTATACAGAATTTTGTCGGTCCCTAAATTTCCCTGCTTAAAATGACAGATGGGATTCGATAGAGACGAATAGGATTCGGAATTTATTCGCATCGGTTTGGATTCTTATACTTATGGAACTTAGTCGGTGTATACAATTTTTTCTATCTGTTTTTTTATTCGGTTCTGTGCGAAATATTTTCGGTGTCCAGTAAAAACCTATGCGGTCTTTGTCTGATTCTATCCGGATACTCATACGTTATTTGTGTCTGGTTTTAAATCCGGCTGTATGCGGAACTTGGTCGCTGTATACAATTTTTTCTATCCGGTTTTTTATTTGGTTGTATACGAAACATTTTCGGTGTCCAGCCCTGTTTTATTTGGCCTATCTGCTTCTTTATCCAGCTCTATGCGGAATATTTTCGCTGTACATATTGTCCTATGCGGTATTTCGTCGGGCTCTATACGGATTCTTATACGGTGTAATAAATTTGGATTATCTGGTTTTTTATCCTGCTCTATGCGGAATATTTCCGCGGCCCATATCGCCCTATCCATTACAGCAGCTTGAAACAGATGAATAAATTTGCAAAAAAAAACTGTTTTATATATAATAATTGGACTTGATTTAATTTTGAAATTACGCAATTGCAGACAGGGTCACTTACAAACATAATCGCACTAACAACGCTATGAAAAATCGCCCCCGCTACAGATTCGAAACCTACCTTAACTACCTAAATCTAAACCGCACGCTCTAACTAATTACGCTAATGTATCGCTTGGATTTTGTAGACAAAATCTCAGCCAAGCTTTTCGCTGAAAAGCCAGGGCTAACGGAGGAATATTTTTTCGTTTTACACAATTTATATTAATAGGTGGTTCTAAAAATGCGTAATAATAATAATTTTTAAATTTAATTAATTTAAGTTTTAATACTTAAATTTTTAATTTAAATATTCATTTAATTTGTGATTTCTGTTCAACTGTAAAGCTCCAAAATTTAAAGGATTTATCACTTTCAGATGTATTATAAGTAAAAAATATTTAAATTTTAGTAAATTTTTTCAGCATAAAAAAATAATCTAATGATTGTAGTTATACTAATCTTATTAAATAAAAATTTGGAAGAAAAATAAAAGCAGCTGTTACAAATAATTTATTGGGACATTTCAGTTAAAAAAATTGTTCCAGATAAAAAATACTTGAACCTGAAATTAGTATTCGAACTTTAAAGTTGAACTTGAACATCAAATCGAAGACTAGCTGAAATTAGAAGTCTTAAAAATGAAAATTTTAAAATAACAAATCTTTTATAAAATTTGGCTAAAAGCTAGTAATTATTTATACATTTTTATCAAATATAAGAATGCACATTATATAATATAATAAATTGTATAATAAATTACAAACATAGGCAAGTGAAGTAAACGGTGTTTTTTTGTTAAATAATTTTTTTATTTTATTTCTGGAACAATATTTTTTATGGTTGCAGTATACAGCATTAGAGAAGCAAAACAATCGAAATTTTTTAGGAGAGCGAAGTAACATTCTGTAAAATCGAAATCATCATTTGAAGTTATAAACAAAAGTTTCTGAATTGAGGCCAAAAAAAGTATAATTAAAGAGAAATTCCAGTTCCGAGAAAAGAAATGTGGAAGTTTACAATCTCAGAGTGACAGGAACCTCAAAATGAAACAGGCTCGGTTGATGATCACGATAAAAACTGCGATTTTCAGTTTAAACAAAAAATTAAAATTTGCTCCCGAGATATTGAGTTGCTAAATTGGGAGAACATGAGTTTTGCCTAGAAAAAGTTAACTAATTCCGAGTAAATCATTGAAGAATTTGGCGGTTCTAATTTCATGGGTTTTGAACATCATTTTTAGATGGCGACTGAAAATCTATTTTTCAATTTTTTTAAATAATAAAAACTTGCTCCCGAAATATGGGGAGGCTGAATATAAATAAAAAGTTTTCATAGAAAAAACTTATTCTGTTCCGGGAAAATAAAGATTTAATGTGGTGGTATCGCACTGTAACTGCTGTAAAAGTTATAAAAGTGGTTTTTGGTAGAAAATGAAGATCTAACATTATTTTTATTTTGGAACTTGATTACGGTATTTTGATGCGAACAGCGTGGCAACTAGTTTTAGTTAAGAGTTTTTTCTTTGAAAACAAAGTATATTATGATTTTACAGTATTTAAAAACTTTTAGGAAGAGGAATATGGTCACAAAAAAGTTTAAAAAAAGATAAGACGTTAGGCATGTAAAAAAAAGACAGCAGACATGTGTACAGAGAGTCTGGTATCTGGTTACGAATTACCAATCTTTTTGTTACTACAATAAAAATGAGATTTCGAACAAACCCTTTAACATGTACTTCATTTTTTAATAATTTTTAATGCAAAAAGCTCATTTTTGCGAAAAATGTTGGTTATCTAGCTTTGTACTGCAACTCTTTATTTAAAAAGCGTATAAACTATATCTTTAAAAAAAACATATTGTTATATTTGAATTTTGTTCTTTGTTTTTCATGAATAAATTTTTTTATATCCACTTGAAATCCGAATACAGCCTGATAGGAAACCGATTTTAGACTTAATCGAAAACAGTCTTCTAATGTAAGTTCCGACAAAGTTCCAGATAGGGACGCATAAGATTCCGTAGGCCAATAATTCAGTATTATTTTTCCGATGTTCGCTTTAAAGCCGGATAGATTCTGATAATCAAACGATTTTTAGACAAACGAAAACAGTCTTCTAATATAAGTTCCGACATACTTCCAGATAGGGCCGTATACGATTCCGTCGGGCAAGTAATTCAACTTTCTATTTCCCATCTTGGCTTCAAAGCCAAGTTCCTGATAGGGCCGCATACGATTTCGTCGGGCAAGTAATTCAACTTTCTATTTCCGATGTTTGCTTCAAAGCCGGATAGTTCCAGATAAAAAACCTTTTTTAGACGTGAACGAAAACAGTCTTCTAATGTAGTTTCCGACAAAGTTCCAGATAGGGCCGCATAAGATCCCGTAGGCAAAATAATTCAGTATTCTGTTTCCGATGTTCGCTTTAAAACCGGGGAGATACGGATAGAAAACCTTTTTCAGACGTGAACGAAAACAGTCTTCTAATGTAAGTTCCGACATAGTCCCTAATAGGGCCGCATAAGATTCCGTCGGGCAAATAATTCAAGTTTCCATTTCCGATGTTCGCTTTAAAGCCGGATAGAGCCAGATAGGCAATTGTCTCTGGACAGATAGGGCCGCATAAGATCCCGTTGGCCAAATAATTCAGCATTCTGTTTCGGATGTTCGCTTCAACGTCGGATAGATCCAGATAGAAAACCATTTTGAGACATTAACGAAAACAGTCTTCTAATTTATATTACAGGGTAAGACCGAGGAGGGAAATTGGCAGTTGGAAACCCGAGATGAAGGTCGAGACACAATAAAACAAGGGTGGTTAAAAGTATTGCATAGTTTATTCGACCACTTACACTGCTGGATTGAACTGGGGTTCCTCCAGGAGTCGGAGAAGTGTCTAACGTTAGAATACGTGGCGACAAGTGCGACGACGATGAGGCGACGAGGCTACCGGACAAGTAGGTGATGATGATGAGGCGGCAATGCTACCGGACAGGTAGGCGATGATGACCCAAAGCAGATAAGAACGAGAGCATATTGTCTCTCGGCCCGACACTAATGACCCGGCACAAGAAAGCCAAGATAGTATTCTCGAGGGCGAGCTAACCCAGACTGAGTAGCTGCTATGCCGCTGCTCGGGACTTCGGGTCCCCTCGGGGGATTCCGTTCCGTCTCGTGTACGGCCCGGCAACCCTTTCGTGCAGGGCCGTACCGACTCCCGCGTTATGGTAACAATTCTGTTACACCCCCCTCCCCCGCGGGGGTTTGGGTGTATACCTGGAGTTTTTGTAATGTCTCTGACAAAGTTTGATATAGTCTCACAAAAAAAACGGTTAAATAAAAGTTTGCAAATTTTCTGTTTTCCGATTGAGGTTTGCCTTAACCATTGTGATTTTATTAGTTTTAAATACAGTCAATACTTATGTTTAGGTTTCATAATGAGCAAATTTGCCTGTTTGAGTGTGGAGTTGTAAAGCTTTTGCTAAGTTTAAATTATTTTTCGTGGTTTAAAAGATTATATAGTATCTAAATAAATTCAGGTATTATTTCTTCGAGAAATTGAAATTGCAGTTTTTAGTAATTGTCCCTAGTTTTGTGAAAAAAATGTGAAAAGAAAAACGGAAAACTCGTCCGTGTAGTCAATTGTCGTGGAGATTTCTTGTTTTTAGAGTCGATTGTCCTTTGAGTCTGTTTTTTGTTTGTTTCTGGATTCGATTGTCCCTTGAGTCTGTTTTTATTTGACTTTAGAGTCGATTGTCTTTTAAATCTGTTGTGTTTTTGAGATCAATTGTTGTTGTTTTATTTATTGATGTATTATTATAATTGTGAATACCATTCAAACTATGTAATTTAGTTTATTAACAGAAGGTGAGAGTCAATTTGTTTCCTGTTATAGAGTTTTTAATTATGTGTTTCACTGTTTGTACTTCCTTTCTAAGGTTTAGTTTTCTTCTTGTATTTCTTATTATTTTTCGTCTTCTTTCTTCCCCAAGAAGAATTTTACTTCTGTCTTGTATTAGTAGTCAAAATGCTATTATTTTTCAAGTTATTTATCAGAGTCATCTTACAGTGATTGTGTTCAGAGTATTGTTTGCAGTTCTTTTTGAGTTATTTTCGAGTTAATTTGTGTCATTAATGCTATTGATCCAATGCCATTTCTGCCCTTGTTTAAGTCTAAATATTCTGACTTAAACTCGTTTACATTTCTTACGCCTATGTGCCATTATCTATAATTACGTTTTCTAATTTAAAATCATTTATATTCCATTTACCTATACTTTTGCCTTTCGAATTTTTTAGTTCGTAAATCGTAGGCGAAATTTTCTTTTTAATGATAAAAGGACATTCATACTGTTCATATAACTTACCCGCCTTTCTATCCGCTTTGTTAGACAATTTGGTTACCCATTTTAGAACCCTATCTCCTATTTTAAATTCTATTGGTCTCCTTCTTAAATTATAATTATTGGCCTGTCTATTATTTGCTATGTCTAGGTTTTTTTGAACTTCTTCTTTAATGATTTGTAACTTTCTTAGTCTATCGGTTCATTTGTCGACGCTCTGAAATTCAATATCGCTATCGTTTTCTACATTTTTTCGGAGTGACTGAATTGGTTCTAATTCGCGACCTAAATTCAGGAATGCCAGGGTGAATTGGGTAGACGAATTTTTGCTTGTGTTTATTGCAAACTCTAAATCGTCTATATGTTCGTCCCAGGTGGAATGATCGTTATCTAGATAGGTTTTAATAATTTGCTTAATTGTCCTATTATAACGTTCGGTTGGGTTGGCTTGGGGGTAATATTTTGGTGTTTTGGTATGTCTGATACCGAATTTTTCAGTTAATTCTCTTATGGTTTGGTTGATAAATTCCGTGCCATTATCGGTGTGGAAAATCCGCGGTGTTCCTCAACGCGAAATGACACGTTTGTGGAATTCTGATTCTATTGTGATCCCGTTAGCTTTTTTAATTGGGATTATTTCGAACAATTTTGTGAATAGGTCTACGAACACTAAAATGTATTGATTTTTTCTCTTTTTCGAACTTGGTAACGGGCCTATGATATCGGCTGATACCATTGTCCATGGTTCTGCTCATACCCTTTTTCCCATAAATCCTATCTTACTTTGATTACTTGGCATTACTCTTTGACAGATCTGGCAGTTGTTTACGTAATTGATTACGTCCGAATATACCCCTGGACAGAAGTAATGTTCGGAAATTTTCGCGTAAGTTTTCTCTGAGCCTAAATGTCCTGCCTGGGTTTCGTCGTGATTTTCCCGTAAAACTTGACGTCTCAAGCTTTGGGGTACGACTAATTTCCAAAGGTTCAAGTCTGGTAACAGAGTAGACTTGAGTGGGTCAGTTCTGTAAAAATAGAGTTGCGAATCTCTGATTCGCCATTTTTCATGTTCTTCCGGTCTTTTTGTAACTTGTCTGAATTTGGTAGAGTACCAGTCATCTGTTCTGTTGTTAACGTCTGCTTTTGGTTTTTTCTACACTACAAGCTAGCGCAAACGCTACATTTTTGCTGATTCTCCTGATCTCGAGAGGGCATCAGGGACAAAATTTGAACTACCTTAACGATATATGACTTCGTAGTCATATTCTAGTAACTTTAATGCCCATCTGGCTAATCGGCCGGTGGGGATTTTTAGGTTATGGAGCCACTTTAACGCTAAGTGGTCCGTGATTACTTTAAAGCTGTAACCTTCTGAGTATGGCCTAAATTTTCGTATGGCCCAAACTTCCGCTAGGCATTCTTTTTCGGATGTTGAGTACCTAGATTCTGCGCCGTTTAGGCTTCTACTAGCGTATGCGATTACGTAATTTAAACCGTCAATTGTCTATGTAAGTACGGCTCCTAATCCCGTATTATTCGCGTCTGTTTCGAGTTGGAAGGGTTAAGTAAAATCTGGGCACGTTAATACAGATGCCGACGTTAAAAGGTCTTTAATTTTTTGCAAAGCCTCATCTTGTTCTAATCCCCAATCCCATGGTTCATCTTTTTCAAGTAATCTATTTATTGGTTCTACTATTTCAGCAAAGTGTGGGATAAACTTTCTGTACCAACTTGCCATCCCTATTATGCGCTGTAATTGTTTAATGTTTTTCGGTTTAGGGAATTCTAGGATTGGTTGGATTTTTTCATCATCTATTTGGAGTCCTTTGTCGTTAACTTTAAATCCTAAATATTTGATTTCCGAGCAGCCGAACTCGCATTTGTCCGGGCTGATCGTTAAATTTGCATAATTTATTTTATCTAATACAGAATTCAAATATTTTAAATGGTCTTCAAAATTATGAGTCACAATCACTATGTCGTCTAAATAACAAAAAACGTTTGGCTTTAGGTCTGGAGTAATGATTTTGTCCACAAGTCTCTGGAAAGTGGCTGGAGCATTGGTTAAACCAAATGGCATCCTTTTAAATTGATACATGCCTTTTCCAGGGACTATGAATGCTGTTATTTGTTTTGCGTTTTCTTCCAAAGGTATTTGTAAATAAGCTAACTTTAAATCAATTTTTTAGATGAATTTTGCTGATCTTAGAGTGTCCAGTATTTCTGTCATGAGTGGGATTGGGTAGAGGTCTTTTTTAGTAACATTATTAACCTTTTTGAAATCCAAACAGAATCTATAGTCTTTCCCTTGTTTTTTTATCATAACTATAGCGTTAGACCAATCAGAACAGGAGGGTTCTATTAGGTCCTGTTCTAAACATTTATCAACTATTTGATAAATTACTTCTTTTATTTTTGGGCTTACGTGGTAATATCGCTGTTTAATGGGATCGTGGCCTTGGACGTCGATTTTATGTTTTGTTAAATGAGTCGCATTATGTTCTTTTCCCTGGTGTATTTTAATTTTATTTTCTAGAAGATTTTCTAATTGAGATTGTTGGCTTTCGTTAAGCTCAACAATGCCTTTGCAAATTTCTGGCGAACAATTGCTTTGTTCGTCAATTTTTTCTAAATTATCCGTAATATTATTTAATCTTATTGCTTTATTTTTGAAACTAACCCATTAATTTTTATTATCAATTTCTGATATCTCATTGGCTTTTTGAGATTCCTTTTCTGATTTTTTCCGATTAGTAACTTTTCTATTTTTCCAAAGGTTACTATCTTAATTCTTATAATTGTCCTCGTATTTACTTTTATAAAAGATTTTTCCTGACTCAAATTTCCTTATTTTTCCTCCTAATTTTCGGTTTACTTAAACTAAATGAATCTTGTGTACTTGAGTCGTCGCTAGTGTCGTAAGTGGGGATGCTCTCTAGGGGCTGAAATTTGTTGCTAGTGGGGATGCTTATTAGGCTTGGGATATCTTTCGTAGGATTTGTTACAGGAATTTGGGCGTCTTTTATTTTTTGGGATTGCTTAGGATTGATAGGTACTGGGGGATTCCGCTATCTTCTAACTTTGGGCTACTTTTGTTCAGTTCTCTAGTACTTTTGAGGTTAATAATACCTCCGAATTTCGGTTTCCTATCTGAGTTCCTATTTTCTTCTTTTTTAGCTAATGGTTTACCCCTAATATTTACATTTTTCCTTTCCTTAATTTCATTAACTTCAATGTTAGGTTTAGTTTCGTTTTTGTCATATATTATTGGGAGGGGTAAAGCATTTGGGTGTGCTTCCATAGGATAGCATGTAGGGAGACTCTCTGGTAACCACCAAGTTTCTGAGTCATAGTCTAGGGTGATCCGTAACGATTTTATCATGTCTGTTCCTAGGATACCTACGGATTTTAATTTTGGGACTAACCTAAACATTAAGTGTTTCATTTTATTTCCGGATAAGTAGGCGATGATGATGAGGCGGCAATGCTACCGGACAGGTATGCGATAATGACCCAATGCAGATGGGAACGAGAGCATATTGTCCCTCGGCCCGACACTAATGACCCGGCACAAGAAAGCAAAGATAGTGTTCCCGAGGGCGAGCTAACCCAGACTGAATAGCTGCTATGCCGCTGCTCGGGATTTCGGGTCCCCTCGGGGGATTCCGTTCCGTCTCGGGTGCGGCCCGGCAACCCTTTCGTGCAGGGCCGTGCCGACTCCCGCGTTATGGTAACAATTCTGTTACATGTAAGTTAAGACAAAGTTGCAGATATGTCCGCATAAGATTCCGTAGACCAAATAATTCAGTTTTCTGTTTCCGATGTTCGGTTCAAAGCCGGATTTTACTTACTTGATATTTAACTATTAGAGGCTTATTTTGGATGCCAAAGTAAATAGTTTGTACCAATTAACATTTAATTTGCAATGATTTTCACGAAAATATACTTAATGACCCCGCAAAACATTAAAAATTATGATTTCTTAAAAAGGGGCCCAACAATTGTTGTTATTTAGGCCTTAAAATACTCGGGAGGCATCCCCAAAACATATTCAGAAAGAAACTGGGATAGGCGAGCACTTTTCAGTCATAAGTGGTTCAAGTTAGCCGTGATGAGTTTCATTTTATTTTTTTTAACACCAAAGTGTAAAACCACGTAGCTCGGACTCGGAACCTCCCCTCCGCCTATGTAGACCAACGTGGCCTTTCGTCG
>CAKNWT010227627.1:545-10577 GCA_932066315.1 Andricus coriarius
ATGAAAGGAATATCGAAGAACCACTTCAACATGCTGATGTACCTAGAAATGCAGCAGAGCACAAAAATCCAGAACCTTCGACATATTATTTAAGTTCCACTTCGTATTTAATGTCCACTACGCAACCTCTTCACGTTATTTTTATAACTTTATAGAATTTTACTTATATAAAACCACGACGACTGCTTTGAGCTCTGTGAAGTCATTAAACATTACTCTTAATAGGGCACAAACCATTACTCCACAAAGTAATGTTGTTGATGACCCTGGATCTGAGAATGAAATTTAATTTTAATGTGTGACTGTGAACAAACTTATACATGAATTTATAATAGTGCATATTTTTTGTATTTCACCATTTTTAAGAATCTCCTGTCAATTTATATTTATTTAAACAATATTAATTTTGTCACTAAAAATTAGTGCATTTTAACTATTCAATTAGTGACTTTCCACTATTTAATTAGTAAACAGGGCAACGACATGGACTACTAATTGCTTAGTGGAATTTTACTAATTTTATTAGTGGACAATTTCCATTAATCAAATTAGTAGTTTTCTACTAATCGTTAGTGACCGACTTCTCTCTAATTGAATTAGTGGAATTTCACTATCAATTAGTGAAATTTCACTAATTCAGATTTAGAGAGAAGAGCACGCGATAAGTGAGTGGAAACCTAGGAGATTCAATGTGGATAAAGTTAATGCATGAATTTTTAGATTGTTATATATATGTAATTTTTGTTTCTAATTAGCATCTCTTTTGTTTTTGTTTCAGGTAAGTTCAGAGCCATATTTGAATATTCAACTGAGACATTGGTGAGTTTTAAAGTGTTTCAAATTAAAAACATGCCTGCAGGTGACATACGAATAACTTTAATATCTGAGCTATATGATCATGTCGATATTTGTCTTAAGACAAAGCAATATTTTTACGAATAGTAGTAGCCAATCAATTTTCGTAACCTAGAAATACAAATTACGGAAACCAATTAGTGAAATGAGTTGAAGTTATAGTTCAAAATTCAATTTGGCTCCTTGTCTTTGGTAGGACTTTGAAACGATCTAACGGTTTCTGAGCCTAGAGAAGACAAAGTTTCCAATAGTTAGAATCGTCTGTGTTTGGGGTAGTCGGTTGGCTGAGTACTGTCTTTCCTGAATTGTTTATACCACCCAATACAAACAATACTAAGTCAGGAAACGTAACATTGCTCTCTCGCTAGGTGCACTCACCTAGCTTTCAAGAGAAACAACTAGCTAACCTCCGACGTACCACAACAACACATATATCTTGAGAACACTACCCTTCTTTGCATTCTCATAACCTAGCTTTATAAAATAAAATGTATTTTGTCTTTTTTTAAATAAGCAATCCTTTCTAAATTTCTTAATGTTCATTAAAATTGTTATGAAATATCGATGGATTTGTGGAAATTTTAAGAATCAATCAGTATTATACTAGCCGTTCCATCATTTGTTTCAAACTAATAATGTATAATTTCGAATATTTAAAGTTTCAATTGGCGAAATTGAAATGATTTCTAGGTTTTAAATAGAATACTTAATGCATGAGTTTGTTACATTCGAGCACTTCATTTTATTTAAAATGTTTAAAGATATGAGAAATTGAGCAATTTTAATCAATTTTCGATCAATGGTTTTAATTTTCCACTTGTTGTGTAATTTGATCATGTGACATGCCCTTAATTAAAACATTTTCAGTTTTATTTTTGAAGTCGTTCGATTTGAAATTTGAAATTTTTTAAATTTTTAATTTTTGCACGTTATAACTTTCCAAACTCTTAAACCAAAGACTTTGATTAATGAAAATGCCATATTCTGTAGAATTAACTTTACTCAGATATGCAAGCTCCAGGAACCAGAATGTATTTTTTGTAATTATCCAGTACCCATACCGTAAAGTTGTAATTGTTAATGCCAGAAACGATTTTCTTAGTATTTTAAATTCGATTTTTAAAGTTTGAGACATTAATTTGGAATGTTATTCATTTTTAGGCTTGAAAATTGTTAAGGATTATTAATAAAATAGTTTTAAAGCTAAACCTTTTAATTTAAATTGATTTTATCATACGATTCTCATCGGATTATCAAATTCAGATTGATTTTTTTAAGCTTTAAAAAAGTGTTTTTATTAATTTTAAAATATTTTCTTTCATTTTAAGGTCATTTCAACTCAATCAGGGCATATAAAAGAGCTTGAAATTTATTTTCTAACCTATTTTTTACAATTTGCAACATTTAATAGTTGCTTATGCATTATTCTATTTCGAATCTCAAATAAATCAAACTATAATTTTCCTTTTTTTATACAATGAATCCGAACATACTAAGTGTACCAACAATAACATTATGCAAATTACAATATCGCATAGTCCAAGAATGCATTTAATAATTTTTCATTTCCTTACGAAAGTTAACATATCAAAATTCTCCACAAATTCCCAAGAAATTCCACTGAAATTCCACGGGAAGATGGGATATTTCCCTCGTTATTTCGCATTATCGAGTTATAGTCTCAAAACATTAAAAATTGAAGAAAAAATCCAAACACCTAGAAGCTTCGGGCCTGTTATCGGAGGCACTGTTGGTTATTTTCCCTTTGTCCCTTGCAAGTCCTCAAAGTGGCCTCGAGGTACAGGCATAGTTTTCTGTATAAAGAGTTAGTGCTGCATAGACACGAAAGAGAGAAAAAGAGAAGAGAGTGGGCTTTGGGGTTGGGGTTGAAAGAATGGTGTGGGAACTCCATTCGTTGTACTATACCAAGTCATTGTGTACCCCGAGTCGAAAGGGTTCGCTGTTGTCCAGTTGACAAACATTTGTCCGCTGAAGAGTTTTTGCGATATGCTTGAAAAAAAGGAGAAAAAAAAAGAAAAACGAGAGAGGCTGTAGAGCCAACGACAAACTCAAATGCTTTGAGCTACTCGCCTCTAAAATTGAAGCAACGTTGCACCCTGAAAGCACCCTTAGATCATTGTGCTTTCTTCTCTTCCACCAATTTATATCTTTCCCTTAGAGAAACTACCTTTCTTCTGGCCCAAACGAACTTCTGAATTGAATAGAAGTTTACTCGTAAATGTCGGACGAAAGGAAAACAAACTTTGTCCCTTTTATGATACCCGACCTCAGATGTTATTAGCTTTTAAAAAACGAGAAAAGAAATATTTACAAAACTCAACCCCCTCTCTCAATTCTTACCCATTTCTTCTGGTCCCTTAAATCTGGTTCCCTAAAACACATTTAAAGTTTTGGAAAATGTGAATTTTAAAAGGTTAGTTCAAGTACAAAAGATGTTTGAAAATTCTTCTCTTGGTAGAAATTTCACCTTTTCGGTTGAAAATACAATTGTTTGGTTGATAATCTTTTTTGGTTGAAGATCCAACTATCTTCTTGAAAATTCGTCGTTTCTGGTTGAATTTAACTGTAATTTGTCAAAAATTCATTTTTTTGCTTGAGAATTCAACTATTTTATTGGAAATTCGTCTTTTCTGGTTGAATTCAACTGTAATTGGTGAAAATTTCATTTTTTGGTTGAAAATTGAACTATTTTATCGAAAATTCGTTTCTTTAGTTTCATTCTTTCAACAGAAAATTTAAACATTCAATTTTTGGTTGCAAATGGATCTTTATTAGTTGAAAATTGATGTCTTTTGTTTAAAATTCCCCTTTTTTTGTAGAAAATTAATGTTCTTGGTAGAAAACTAATCTTTTTTGGAGAAAAATAAATTACTTGGTTGAAACTGATTTTTACATTTTCATCATAATGAGAAGGTATTGATTTTATGTGAAAAATGACTTTCGTGGATTCCATCAAATGTCGACGTTTTGAGGCACCCTGAGTCAGAAAAAATAGTTTTTACGTCGATGTCTGTTTGTCTGTCGTCATCGTCGTCGTCGTTATCTGTATGCCGGATAACTTTTGAAAGACTAATCGGATTGGATTGTGCTTTAGCACACAGTTTCAGGGACCAAAAAGAAAGATTGAGTTCGTTAACCAGCTATTTTGGATAGAAATTCAAAAAGTTAGAGCATTTTGAAAAATGTTTGGACCATTTTTCCAAAAATCAGAAACTCCATGGACGGCTATCCCTATTAAAAATTAAAACAATTTATCCTTAGGACTTCTTTCGATGGAATTAAAGTTGTCAGAGTTATAGCATTTTAAAAAACCCCCCAAGAAACCAAATTTAACATTTTAAGCCAAATAAATCACGATATGAAAAAAAGTCAAGAGAAGAAAAACGTTACTTTTTGATAGCCCGACAAGATTATCATGACAAGTTTTTGAGTTTTCTTAAAAATTCGAAAATTCTAATTTTGTTCGCACAAAAAATAATGAATTATTACAGTCTCATCATAATGAAAAGGCATTGATTTTATGTGAAAAGTGAGAAAAGTGAATTTCGTGGATTCCATCAAATATCAACGTTTTGAGGTGGTTCGACAACACGAACCACCACGGGAAGCAAAAAAAACTTCGAGTTATCGAAGAATTATGTATCCTCTAGGTATGTTAAGCTGACGTAACCACATGTTCGAATCGAGTTAAAACCTATGTCATAATTAAGAGCTCATTTAATGCTAATTTAATGCCCTATCGCCAAATTTAATACTCCACTATTTTTAAAAAAAACCTTGGGTTACGCTAACTTAACGTTAAGCTGACGTAACCACATGTTCGAATCGAGTTAAAACCTATGTGAAGGCTCATTAAAGGCTAATTTAATGCTCTGCTTTAAAAAAACAGGGATTATGCTGGCTGAATGTTAAGGTGATACGCGAAAAGAAGGCAAGTATTGAATTTATCATATTTCTTTTAATACCATACAATCTACATTTGAATCATTGCGATTTCACTAATTTTCAGTGCAAGTCCTTACTGATTTCAATTAGTGAACTTTCATAAGTTTTTTTTATGCATATCGCCCCCAATTTTGTACGAATACATAAAAAATAAATGCGTTAAAAATTATATTTAGGAGATTCTGGATGCTCCATGATTTTCAGTACATATTTTCGATACGAAAAAAAAGACGCTTTTGTACATTTTATTCAGAACCGTCAATATTAGGTGAATAGAGTTGAAACTCAACATTTCTCTTCACAATTTGTTAAAGAATATAAATGAATTATTAGTTTTTGAATAACATCCCCATAAGTCTATTTTATAGTGTCCCAAAAAACTAATTATTCTTTTATATTTTACAGCTGATTGTGAAGAAACATGTTGAGTTTCATCTCGACTGACCTAATATTGACGCTTCTGAATAAAATGTACAAAAAAGTATGTTTTTCGTATGGAAAATACGTGTTCAATTTCATGGAGCATCCAGAACCTCCTGAATATAATTTTTAACGCATTTATTTTTTATGTAATCGTACAACTTTGGGGGCGATATGCATGAAAAAAAAACTTGGGACCACTCAGTCTAGTCCACGTGGACTTTGGCAAAACCTGCTTAACGTCAAGCCAGCTTGACCCCCGGTTAAAAAAAAAGCAGGGCATTGCATTTTTCAATAGGGCATTAAATGAGCCTCAAATGAGCACTTAATTATGAAGTAGGTCATAACGTTATTCCACGTTTATTTCACATGGGGTTACATCAGCTCAACGTAAAGCCAGCATAACTTCTGGGTTTTCATAATAAGTGAGTCCTTAATTACTATCTAAATTTGAATCAATGAGAAATGTAGCACTAATTGAAATCAGTAAGGATTTCCACTGAAAATTAGTGAAATCGCAATGATTCAAATGTAGATAGTATGGTATTAAAAGAAATATGATAAAGTCAATACTTGACTTATATTCGCGTATCACCTTAACATTCAGCCAGCATAATCCCTGTTTTTTTTAAGTAGAGCATTACAAGTGGTAACAGTGTATTAAATTAACCTTTAATGAGCCCTCACATATGCTATGGACAGATTTACAATTTTTGCATAATTTGTATTCAGGGTGGTTTTTGAGTTGCAGGGGTTAGATGTGTTTTTGTGGTTTTTGAGAGCCTTAAATAAGCCCTTAATTACGTCATAGGTTAGAACTCGATTCAATATTATTTTGAGGTGTGCACAGTAAAAAAAGGATCATTTTTGTTGCAGATCATTTTGCTTCAACGATCATTTGACTCTCGAGATCATAATGATCTGTCTATTCGGATCATTTTGATCTGCTTTTAGTGTCATTTGCAGGACTGAATAAAATGGCCGCCAAATTTCGTTGCCGATGTCAGAACGACATAACCTATAAGTTTTATCTAGCCGCATGCAAGTGACAACTACACTTACCAGCTGATATATTCTAATATCAGATTTTGTTCATATTTTTATTTTTTAAGTACACTGCACGATCAGAAACAATAAAAAGCTCGTGTATGAGCTTCAGTACTCCAAGAATGGCGGCCATCTTGGGTTCATTTGATACATGATCCCAAATCAGATCATTGTGATCTGAAAAGTCGATCATTCATTGTGATCGATCAAAATGCTCTTAATTTTGGTATCACTTTTGTTGCATATCAAAATGATGTTGATTTCGATATCATTTTGAACAATTTTGTTTACTGTGTGCCTCCGTCAACTTAGCGTTTAGCCAGCGTAATCCCCGTTTTTTTTTAAATAGTTGATCATTAAATTTGTCAATAGTGCATTAAGAGAGCCTCAAATGAGCCCTTAATTATAATATACAGAGACTTATAATTTGTGCGTAATTTGTATTAAGGGTGGTTTTTGAGTGTTGAGGGTGGGTTTTGGCAAATATGATTTTGTGGTTTTGGGAGAGCCTTAAATGAGCGCTTAATTATGTCATAGGTAAGAACTCGATTCGGCCATGTGGTTACGTCAGCTTAACGTTAAGCTAGCGTAACCCAAGGTTTTTTTAAACAAATAGCGGAGTATTAAATTTGGCGATAGGGCGTTAAATTAGCATTAAATGAGCTATTAATTTTGACATAGGTTTTAACTCGATTCGAACATGTGGTTACGTCAGCTTAACGTTAAGCTAGCGTAACCCAAGATTTTTTTTTTTTAATAGTGGCGTATTAAATTTGGCGATAGGGCATTAAATTAGCATTAAATGAGCTCTTAATTATGACATAGGTTTTAACTCGATTCGAACATGTGGTTACGTCAGCTTAACGTTAAGCTAGCGTAACCCACGATTTTTTTTTTAAATAGTGGAGCATTAAATTTGGCAATTGGGCATTAAATTAGCATTAAATGAGCTCTTAATTATGACATAGGTTTTAACTTGATTCGAACATGTGGTTACGTCAGCTTAACATACCTCGTAAATTCGACTTATAGACGTTCGAGTTATCGAAGTTCGACTGTAGTTTTTACTTCGGTGTCACTCTGTCGGTTGTGGTTGTCGTCGTTTGTATACCGGATTACTTTTGAAAGACTATCAAAACAACCTTTTGAATTTTCTTGAAAAACCGAAAATTCAAATTTTGATCACAAAAAAATAATAAACAATCAAAAATTCCATTTTGCGGTCATAATATGCAAGGTACATAAAAAATGAATTAACTAAATTACTCCAAAAAGGAGGCACAAATTTTTTATGAATTTTTGTTGACAAGATGCGTAGTTTCTTTTTTATTCGTAAAAAACAACATTAAAGATTAAAAAATTTAATTTTTGGACAAGTGGCGCATGCTATGAAAAATGTGAATAGACAAAAGTTGCTCTTCCGAAAAAGATTGAAAACTTATACAAATTTGTCATCAATAATATTTTGATATGACGCGTAGTTTTAGTTTCAATCGTAAAAGATAACATTCAATGTAAAAAAATTAAATTTTTTTAAAAGCGACACAAGGTACGAAAAAAAATTAATCAACAAAAGTTGTTCACTCAAAAAGGATCTACAAATTTATAATTAGTAATTTTTATATAGGACGTGTAGACTTTCTTTTATTGGCAAAAAATGAGATTGAAAATAAAAAAATTATTTTTTTAAAAAAAAGGACGCAAGCTACAATAACATTTTATTTAACAAAATTTTTCGCATAAACTATATCTACAAATTTGCTCAGAACCATCTTACGCTATGATGCGTATTTTTAGTTGAAATCGTGAAAACTAAAATTAAAAATAAATTTAAATTATGGATAGACGACACAAGTTGCAATAAAATGTTTAGTAACTTTTTTTAAATACGATATGCTTTTATTAAATTATAAGAACAAGCCAATAAAAATTCGTATGTTTCAATGCCAAAGCATGTTATGAATTGTAATGAGATAAATTTATTGAAATGATACATTTTTCAGAGTAGCTGGGAATAAAATTGAATGTAAAATAAGAAATAAATATTAAAGTAATAATGAAAAATAAAATGTGTACATTATTTTGCAATATCTGAATAAGCAGCCCCAGACCTGAATAAGCAGCATTGACCTTTAATTTTAAAAGGCATGCGCACAAATGTGGGGGAAACACAAAGACTGAGCGCGTAGCGCGAGGTACATACGGTATCGAGCGCGAAGCGCGAGAATCAACAATCGCGCACCCCAGGCGCGCTCAAATTTGCGAGCCGCGCGCCCAATTGAAATGTTAACTATTACATCATTCATTGAGATATTATGTTTGTTGGTTGAAAATTTAACTACTTGATTGAAAGTTGGACGACTTTGTTAAGAATTAATTTTTTTGAATGCGATTCATAATTTTAGTTGAAAATTCATCTTTATAGTTTAAAATGTAACTATTACGTTGAAAATTCGTCTTTTTGGTTAGAAATGCAACTGGTTAAAAAAATAATCATTTTTGGTTGGAAAATCAACTCAAAAGATTTTGTCCTTCAAAACTTTCAAAACTTCAAATGACTTCAAACAAAATGACTTCAAACATTCAAAACTTTTCAAATGATTTCCTAACCTATTGCCCTTCTAAACTCACTTCCTAAAATTTTTACGCAAATTTTATTGGCTAGATTGGAAAAATGGGAGTCCTTGTGTCACATTATTCCGGAAGCCCAAGCAGGCTTTCGCCGTGGTAGGGGTTGTATGGATAATATTTTCACCTTGGCATCTGTTTCGCAAATTTACTTACAAAAAAAGAATCGACATATCTATGCCATTGTGGTGGATTTTTCAAGAGCTTTCCCATCGGTTAATCACGCTCACATCTGGTCAAAACTATTTGATATTGGGGTCAGCTCAAAAATAATTAGAATTCTTAAAAGTCTGTATGAACGAGCCTCAACTTGCATTAAAGTGGGGACCGATTTCTCGGAGGAATTGCCGGTCACTGAGGGAGTTTTACAGGGAGAGATTTTGAGCCCAATCATGTTTAACCTCTTAACCTCGGATATCGAGATATTCTTCAGACAAAAAGGTCTTGTGGGTCTCAAAATCATGGGCGACACGGACATTATTGTGCTGATTTACGCGGATGATTTAATTATTTTTGCAGAATCAAAAATAGACGCAATTAGAAAACTCAATGCGCTCCAGGAGTATTGTAATATAAACAAACTCACGGTTAATAATAACAAAACTAAATACACTATATTCAAGAAAGGTCGGATCAGCGCAAAACTCCTAGGTTTGAAATATGATGGTAGTTCTTTGGAGTTTGTTCCTTGTTTTGAATACTTGGGTACGATTTTTTCTAGGACAGGTGCTTTTAACTTAGCTGCACATGCAGCAGTTAGCAGAGCCAACTCAGCCTCAGCCTCGGCGTTCAATATTCTAACTAGAACTAAGTGCTCCTCATGGTCTTCCATTATCAAAATTCATGACTCGATTATAAAGAGTTCCTTATTGTATGCGGCCCACATTATCGGATTAAATTATCTAGATGTCTTCGAAAAAGCACAAGTCCGTTTTTTCAAAAATCTTCTGCGTCTACCTAGAAATACGCCTGACTTCGTTGTTAGATTGGAACTAGGTCTCCCCTGTGTGTCATACCAAATATTAAAAATGGCGTTGAATTGGTTATCAAAGATTCTCGATATGGAAGTCTCGCGCTATCCTAAACTTTGCATGCTTAAACTAGCCGAAACCGCAA
>CAKNWT010227648.1:1139-28073 GCA_932066315.1 Andricus coriarius
AAATTTTGACACACCATGGATCGTACGCTCGACCATCTAGGGGGCTGTCCCATAGTTGAAACTGAAATAAAGTCAGTCTGACACTCTAGATTTTCAGACTGACTAACCATTTTTCTCCGTGTAGAGAGAAATAAAGGTAATTATATGTTCGATATTTTTCAAAATTCCAGAGTTTGTGTCATCTTAAAATCATTTCATATTTGCATTTAAAATTGAAATCATTTTTCTAAAGAAATGTAAATATATTTCCATGTTCGTTTCCATGCTTATCATTCTCCATTCCTTTTTTGTACTAGACGTGCAAAAAAATTATTGTCCTATACACTTTCAACTCAGGTCCATATTTTTTCATTATATATTATTAAATGAGGAGATGGAAAAAATTTTTTAAATAAAATAAAATGAATTCATGCTTATCAAATTGAAATCATTCATCTAAATCAATCTAAATATATTATTTTAAGTTTATATAATTTAATTAGGACGGTAATCATCAGAGTACCTATTGTCGCTAAAAAAATGTGAAAAAGTGAACTTTCTTCGAACATAGGTAACAAAAAAGGTCTTATAAGTTACATAAATATGTAAGTGAATTCTTATTAATATTTTATTAGTTTAACCAATACTACAACTTTATTTTTTATGCACTTTACGCGCAGGATATTTAAAAACGTCAGACTATAGTTATGAAATACAAAATATTAATTTCCTGTCAGGCGTGCGGTCTACATATTAGTTGGCGGCCGACGAAAAATGTTCTCTTGAAGGTACTTTTTCGAAAGAAATGAACCAACACGCATTTTCACTGTGTGATAAAAAATAATTTTTTTCGATGAAATTGCACTGTGCATTTTTTTTAATTCGATTTATGACCCTAGGATAAATCTTTTGGCGTTGGCCAGCCTCAGACTAGATCGTCTAGACCAAGGCTCACCACTTTCAACAGATGTTGACTGCCACGACAAGTGCTTCACTGTTAGAAAGTTTTTCTTTCTTGTTTTTCTTAGGTTTCCTGGAATCCTGGGAAGGATTACGGTCATTTCAGTAATGGCTTGTTACGGCTCATCGTTCACACTGAAGGGTCTGCATTTCTTCTACTCGAATTCAGAATGCGTTTCATTTTTTCATTTTAAACTTTAATTTACCGCGAAATATTAAGGACCAGTAGAAGGACAGGTTCGACAAAAATGTATTGGGGCCGGCTTGACCTAGTCTTTTAACTATATCGAAGCCCTGGTCTAGACTCGGATAGACTCTGGACGGTTCTCGAAGCTGAGAAGCGCCCGATTTGGGTACTATCCAACATTAGACATCAGGAAGATTTTTCAATTAGGGCACCTCAAAAATAGTGTGCAAAATAAATTTTAGCAAAATCTTCCGAGCCTTTTAAAAAAACTACAGATTCTACGTTGTATACTGATTTTGTTCGAAAACATTTTTAAAAGAATTACTCTCGAGAATTTACTTGACTGTACAAGACTTTAAGACAGGCCACAGCTTTCTCAAAATTTCACATAACGTTTATTGATACCAGTACTTTACAAAACACCACCTGTTTATAGTTGGCTATGCCACAAATCGTCAATTCTACTTCTTGAACATTTTTGACCCCATTTTCAGTATTTAAAAAAAAAATTATAGTTAGGCATACTCCAACTCGAAAAAAATCTACCTCTCACTTATATTTGACCCGATTTACAGTATTGAGGAAGGTATGTGTTCATTTTTAATATTAAGAATGTAGAAATTATCATTTTTAATTTAGTATGAATCAAAGATTAGATGGAAATTGGTTAAAATGGTCAGAAGTAGAAGAATTAAAAGAATTCTTTGCGATAACCATGGAAGAAGAATAAAGTAAAATAAAATTATAAAAATTTTTTAATAATACATTTTTATAACGAAATAAATTTTGAAGCAGGTTAAAATTAACGCCTTGTGTGGGTTAATCGAACTTCGGTGAGCGTAGCACAAATTTGTTCGGTGGGCATAGACACTTTGTAAAATAAGATTTATATTGTATTACCTTGAATAAGGGCTTATATGTGGTTCTATTCTACTGAAACATTTCAAAAAATCTTTAATTTTAATCAATAATTTTATTTAAAAATAAGTAAATTCAAAATTCAAGTTAATACAAGTCTGAGATAAAATTTCGTAAATCTAGTAAATTTAGAAGTCATCACAACAAAAAGATTGCAATAGCGGAAATGCTTTAGTGAATAAGTATATAGGTATGCTAATAAATAAATAAATAAATAATATAGGCGCTAATGAAAATATGTATAAAAATTTTTTGTCTGTTACTGTGTTTTTTATTTGTATTTTCGATTTTTTAAACACCATCCACATGCAGTTTATACTTAATTTGAAATCACTCGTCGTCTTACGTGCTCGATTATAGATTACACATTCTTGTTAAATTCGTGAAATTCGCAAACATAACGTCAAAAGTGTCTGCCCGACAATCGAAAGAAAAAGGGAATTTTTTCCCACATATTGTGTTTTATATTAATAAAAAAACAATACTGGGGTTGGAGTGTGTATAACTTTCATAGAAACATCAAGAGTACATTAAAATTCTACTATCTTCCAGATTTATTACTATTCTTTGGAAGTTATAACGAATTTACTAAACTTTTATCTCAGTAGCAAAAAAAATATATCTTTTCAATTATTTCTATTTACATTTAAAAAAATATTTATGATTTCTAAATATAAAATAATTAAAATACCAGAAAGGGCTTCAAAAAATACTAAAATCACAAACCGACTGAATCTTTCAAATTTTTACACAGAAATTTAATTACGTTCAAGAATTGATTTGTCGGACACACGCACACATAATTTCATGCACTGTGCAGTGCGCATTTATATAAGTTATCGTATTTATTTAAATCGATCTGTTCGATACTCGATTCACGAATAGATTTTTTTTCAAGATTGTCACATATAGAACGAATTACAACACAGATATGTAGGGAAGAGGCTGCTGTTTGAATAACTTTTTTGTATAATTGTTGTAATTAATTAGGTAATCAATCATTTTTTAATTAATTAATTAATTAACAATATTATCAACCTTTCATCTCAGGTTCTGCGATTGCTCGTCTGTAAACTATTTAGATGATAATTTGTATAGGTATATAATTTTCCTTACGTAATTATTTACGATGTACAATATATTTATTTATACGCAATACTTATAATTTTCACTTGTATTTTTAACGTATCAGGTATTTATAAATAGCGTCTAAGAGATCGATTGTCAAAGGTAGATACAATATTTCACAAACTTATGCAGACGCGAGATAGGCCATTTTTTGTATAGAAAATGTCGATTGCACTAAAATCATTATAGTTATATTTTTCCTCCATGAACGCGAACAGGAATTGAGTATCTTCATCACAACCATTGTCTTAGGAAATGATAATGTGATAAATTATAATTAATTTATTTTTTGATGAGAAAAGAAATATCAAAATTTCAGGTTTAGAGAAGTACTTCTATTTATACATGTATTTTATAGATGGTTTTATCTCAAAGATTTTACTTTCAATGATGCTGTGATTTTATTTGAGTTTTATTTTATATTTTCAGATTATTTCATTTACAGAATAAAGCTTATTTTTACTCAAACATTTTTATCCAATCACAAAGGGAGAAGAAATTTATAGTCTGGCAGACTCGTATAAATTTTTCAATATCAAATTTACTTTTAGCAAATCTTTCGATTTCTCATCTTTCAAATTCTTTTCGAGACTTTCGCGTCTCATGGAAAATTATCTAAATGATTCAAATTAGTCCTATTTTGATTTTCACTCAATGAATATGAACTTTCATTTTTTGGTTTAAGAAAGCCTATTTTTAGGACGTAGTGTCAAGTAGAATCTGAGGAAGCATTCTGACTATTCATAAGCTTAGAATTGGAACACTGTAACGATTTTAGTATATTTATTGATTTAACTCAATTTCAGTGAGTTAAGAAACATTCGGAAAGAGAGATATACATATAGAGACGTCTGCATTCGTTGGAGAGGAGCGTCGTTATTATTTCGTTTTCTAATCTTTATAGGCCGTTATTTCTGTTTAGATATTTTCAGGAAAGATAATTTCCATTATAGATGTACCATAAAATGTTAAGAATAATTTTATACTCTATTTTCTGCGGTTGAATAATACTTAACTAAATCGGAATTTATAAAAAAAATCTAAAAATGGAATATTACAAAACGTCAGTCAGCAGAAGTTAATATATAAGTTTAGAAGTTCATTGAGGATATAAAGAAATGAACGATTACTTTCTTGTAACTTCACTTTGACGTGAAGTTATTGACATTTCTTACTTTCCTCCGACGAATATTTTACTTCTTTACTGCAAATATGCAGAATCACGTTTTCTAATTTGTCCATTACTTTCCTTGCATTAATACGTATTTGTCATTAACTTTATACTACTTTTAAAATTATTATTACTACTATTATTGTGTATTATTATTATATACTTTGTAGTTTCTATGAACAATTTATCACGATTAAATGCGTCTAAACTTTAAAACATTACACTCGACTTCATAATCTATCATTTTAGGCGGGATGAGCGCAAATCTCGTTCTTTTTCAAAAATAAAGCTTTAGTTAAAAAACGCATTCCACTCAGTGAAAAGGTGGTGAAAGTTATTTCTGAAAATTCAGATAAATTCTTCCTCGGATATTTTTTGGAGATTTAGTTAGAGATTTTTTTAACGATATTTCCTTAGTGAGATATTGTATGAAATATTGTATGCCAGAGAGTAAAAAATGGATAAGGGGAGGTAGAGTAGCATAGAAAAGAGGTCTGGATAATCACGTAAATGTAACACAGACAAATGCAGAAATTCGAGCATCCTGTTAGATTCTGTTACAACAGCCCTCCGAGGAATTCGCTTTTCGCAAGTCAGTCTATAAACTACAAAAATTGTGCGATTCCTAAACACCAATTGTTCGCTATATATTATTTGCATAATTGGCCAAAAATTTATTTTCTGACCCTAATCACGCCCTCAAAAAATTTCGCTCGACCAGCGAGCGAGGAGGGCAACTATCTAGATTTAAACATTACCATTAAGATCGAAATATTTTGAAGATTTTCATTTCCGTTATCTACAGTCTATAATTAGCGTTCGAAAATAACTGGAAAAGTAAAACACGTATCTAAAAGAGTCTCAAACTAAAGAAAATATTTTCGATGGAAAAAAAGGACCCCCAAAACATTTCGATAATACTTATACGTATAAGGTCCGACATAACTTTTCGTTTCCGGATTTCAGCGAGACTCAATTGAACCACAATCTGGATCAACCAGTAAAATTGCAATTGCAAAGATATCAATTGAGTCTCACTTTTTGAACGATTCTCGAATTTAAGATCGCTTCGATGCTGGAAGAAATGGACCCTCGTTACATCTGCCAAGATTGGCTCTTTATAAATTTCTCTCGCTCTTTTTCGTACACTCTTGCTACTTGCAAAAAAATAAACACCTCTCGTTATCACTTTTCGTTTTTTTTTCGTTTCAAACGGATTAAGACAGATTCGCTTTGAAGCTAAGAACATTATGGATCTTGCTTCCTTTTCCCTATTCTTAATTCTAGAAACAGTATTATTTCTATTTCTTAAAGTTTACAATTTTTCGGGAACATTAATGAACAACTGTTTTAATCTGGTCATCTCGTTTCTGGGATTTATAGCAAATAGAATATGTTATTTTCGTACCAGATTTGATTGTCAGGTTTTCGAATTTCTCGATTGAATAGATTTATCTTTTCAGATTAGGTTTTATCATCTGGGACTGATTGTCGACAGGATTTACAGTAATTTGCAAATCTTCGTTTCAATATAACCAGATCTAGAGGAAGCATAAACGAAAATGTTCTTGTAGAAAGAATTCTGTTAGGATTGGCTTTGATATTGAAAAGTAAAATAATTTTTATAACACATGCAGAAAAAGTCCCTCTTTTGGTACTAAAAAATATGCCAAAAGTGACACTTTTTATTAATATATGAAAAAAGTACTGCGCATGCGTAAATCAACCATAGTTTCCTTTCGACACACTAGTTACCTTTTTCGCATAGTTTTTGAACGTGCTAGTCACTTTTTGTATACTTTGGTTACCTATATGACAATGAGTGAGAATTATGGTCAGTCATTTTCCAGTCTTGCTCAGTTATTTGTGTTGATGTGAAAATATAAAAATTATGTCGAATCGTAGCAATTTGGACAAATAACTCTTTGCGAATTAAAAAAAGCTTGTTCTCTTTATAAATAAATATTTTTAATTATTATGATTACCAATAGTATTCTTTAATTTATTTGTAATACATTTCGGAAATATTTAAGAGAGATTTAAAATTATAGTAGTTCATTCTAATAGGACTTTTTCTGCATTTCTTATAAAAAGTAGTATGTGACACTCGTGCAAAAAAGCGGGCATTAATGAAGATTGTGAAGTTGACATCACTCGACTTCAGCTCGTGCGTTGCTAACTTCACAATCTTCATCAAAAGTCCGATTTTCCGCACTTGTATCACAATGTACTATTTCTAAACCAAAAAGATTTTGACACTAGTTTAACAAGAACATTTTGATTTGTCTAAAAATGGTTTTATAGATTCACTCTATCAAGAGATAATCTTGACAAATGACTCGGACTCGTTGCCCAGCAATAAACTGAGCTTGAAATCGAGTACTTTTGGTTCGAAAGTCCATTTTTCCTTCAATCATGGAGAATCTATATTCTGGGAAGAAGGATTATGAATTGGAAAGAGGATGTACCAGCCAACTGACATTTCAGTCAGAGGAAGATTGTCCAAGTCGATTTCAGCTTCGCCTAATCCCTGATTTTTTCCGAATCCTTGTTTCTTTTCCCAAAGCATCACCAGGAGAATTCTACCGAATGCATCACAGCGAGGATATTTTAAAGTTTCTCGATATTGCGGATTTCGCGAGTGCTGCACTCGGGTTTTGCGTTTCTGTAGTTTCCGACCTTCAGCACAAAGAAAGGTCTTGATGTATGTATCTGAAATCATCAAAACTGGTCTATAAAATCACCTATAAAGCGGGGCTAGAGTAGTGCTTTTCAAGCGTGGTAAAATCAGAGGGAGCAAAAATGTATTTTTTCTCCCTAGAGAGAAAAAGTGTGACATCAGAGGTGAATAATGAAAATTACATAGCAGTCATTCATATATTAGGTAACGCTTTCAGGACGAGGGAGGATTCAAGAGAAGCTTTTATGGTCCTGTTGCGATGGAGGAGGGGGGAGATTTTCAGAAATATTACTTAACATCTTTTTCAATCTAATAATTAAACAAAATGAAAAAATTATTTTTTGAAATCTGTTTATGGGGTATGTGGCAAATGTGTAGTTTCCTATCAGCATAACCCATAATAAAAAAAATAGATATAACTCTATGGCACCTCGGAGGGTTTAAATGTTTAGAATTAAAAACGGTTTTTTAATTTTGAAATATTACAATTTTTTCCATGGGTTTTGTTTGAATGGTGAAAACACCACTATTTATGTAGACGTGAACAAATTTTGTAGGCCAGTCACTACGAAATAGCCCAAAACCGCACAATTAGCATTGTTATAAGTTAACAATTTTGTTTAGAAAAGTAAATATAAGTTTCTTTAAAGGCGTTCCATTAAACAAATCCCAAAAATGTATTTATTTTTGTTGGTATTTCAAAGAATTCTAACTTGATCAAAAATTATTTTTTCCAAAATATAATTATATATTATTATTATTTCGTATCAAAAACTGTATGCAGAAAAAATGTATGGGGACTTTTTTGACTCGTTTATTTTTTCAGTACTCGTCGAAGAAGTCCCGCTTTTCCCCCTTGGTGCACAATATACTACAAGAAAAAATATGGTTTCCTTTCCGAAAGAAGTAATACTCTAAAGGATAAAAAATTAGGACTAATTTTGTCTGCGTACAGTTTTTAATATTGCACAACAATAATACATTAGAGGTAAAAAATGTTGTAAAAGCTATAATTTTTTTAAAATGTTTGAAAATCATGTTTTTCAAAATGTAGATTATTACACAGTACATTAAAAAAAAAGTTTTACCTGTCACATTTTTTATAACAACAAAATAATGGCATGTTACATCTATAAAAACTGAAGAAAGTTAAAGTTTGATATGTAAAACATATTTAAAAAATGTACTAATAGCTAAATTAAACGAAACATGATTTTTGCACATTTTCAAAAAATTGAAACTCGCACATATTTTTGTTTATTTCTTATTATTTATTATTGTTTACTACTGAAAAATATATCAACAAAAATTTCGTCATATATTTCAAACTCATAAGTAAACTTTATGAATGTTGAAAAACTTGAATTTAAAAATTCAAAACCAAAGCACAACTTTTGTTCCTAATACAAATGATTAAATAATTTTAAATTTTGCAATCGTCTCTAAAAGAGGGCGGCTTCAAGTTAGGGTAGCTGAATCAATAATTATATTATTAAAGATTTACTGAAATAATTAAAGCATGCATTTCCATAATTATCGTTTTCTTTAAATTACGAACAAAATTTATTACCGATTACATCAAAAAACAAGAAGTAATTTATAAGTGCATGGGAAGCATTCAGCACCTTTTGAAACAATCTGAAAAGTTATTACTGCTCATTAGCCTTTATTCAACATTAATTTCAAAATTAATTGCTCCATTTAACTGATATATGAATATCCGGATTAATTTTGCACAATTTACAATGACTAGGTCGCATCTTATAATGTTAAAATTACTATCATTTATCGGAATGGTGTAAATTTACATAGAAAATTTGAGGAGAGAGAAATTTCAGCATAGCTAAGTCTCGAGGAATATGATTATTTAACCTGGTTTACAAACATAAATTCTACCACATCAAAATCTTGGTTCAAAAATGTTACATTGCTTAAAAAGTATGTAAATTAAAATAAAAAAATCTACTATATTGAAAAAACTCGATATTTATTATCATCTCTAAAATCTCCATAATTTAAAATTATAGTTTTAAATGCACAATCTTAAAATAGTTTGATTTTTGAGGCCTTAATACTAAAGTTATTTAGTTTCAAAAGTTTAAATTCCCAAATATTCGTTTTCAAAATTAATTAAAAATGTACAGTACTCAATACTTTTTTAGAATTATTAAATTTCACTATGTAAAGAAAAGCGTTCGGTGGGTTTTGCTCGAATCCTATTGTCTTCAACGATTTATGACTGTTTTAATATCAATAAAAAAAATTTAGTTCTTAAAATTAAACAAAAAAAGTAAAACCCTTTAAATTTTGGAAATCCTATTAAAATTCCTTCAATCTCATGGAATTCATTTTGATAGCTCTTGAAATATTATCAAATCGCTTTAAATCTATACAATACCTGGAGAGCTTTTGAAAACTCTTGAAATCATAAAAATCCTCGGGAATCTGATTAAATCCGTAAAAATCATTTTAAAATCTTTGGAATTTTTAAAAATAGCTTAAAACCTTATGGGTCCTATAAAATGGAAGCATTTTATAGGAAATCCCTTAAAATTTTGTACATCTCTTGAAAATGCCTTGGAATCCATGGAAATACTCTAAAATATTTCAAATCCTATGAAATTTGTTAAAAAATCTTGCAATTTCGTAAAAACTTGAAATTTCTTGTAAATACTTTGAAATGCCTTAAAATCCCTTCTAATTTTAAACATGTATTGAAAATTTTCGATTTTGTTTTTAAATATTCAAAATCCTTTGAAATCCCTCAAATCTGCTGAATAAATTCTTAAAAATGTAGAAAAATATCAAATTCGTTTAAATCCCGTGAAATTACATGGAATCTGATGACATTCCTTGAAATATTTGAATTCCTATCAAATCTTTCAAGATAGTTATTAATTTTAGGAAATTCTTTGCGATCCCATACATTTTGCTCTCATCTCTGAAAAGCCCTTGAAATCTTTGAAATAATATTTAATTCCTTAATAAGTTCTTGTGCAATAACTTGGACTACCGCAATATCTTTAAAATCTTTTTAAATTCCTTAAAACGTTTAAAAGCTTTAAACGGTCCTTAAAACAATTAAAATCCTGGGAAATGCTATGAATTCCATTGAAAGCTGTTGAAATCCTTTGCAATCCTTTAAATCCCTTAAAATCTCTTGAAATCCTTTCAACTTAAATTTGAGGACCTTCTAGGGCCGGTTTGCAAGACTTTTACCAGGTCGGTCGATGAATTACTGTCCTTTTTTGAACGCTAATTTTTACGAATAAGGAATAATATTTCCATTTTTTTAAGTTGAAGATATTGAAAGGAAAGAACCTAGGCTTTTTTAGATAAGAACAAAATTTTAGACAAAAACATATTTTCCGACAAGAAAAATGTTTGGTAACCGGGAAATAACAAGAAATTTGTGTTTATTATTGGAGGTTACCCTGATACATTTGTGTTGAGAATTTGATTGCCCGTGTAGAAAATTATCGGGGCAGACTTGCATCCAGTTAAGGCATTATTAACATTGTCTGATCTAGGCGGTATTTTCGGGCCCTAATCGGGTGCTGGCTAGCCCGTCATGACCAAACATTTTTCTAAGTTCCTGACTAAAATACTTTTTGAATATTTTCAAAAAAATGCAGGATGTTTGAAAGTAGGTACCGCAAATGAAAAATGAACATTAAAAAAAATGGATGTTTATCCTCATCATCTAGTCTGTCTTTTGGGGCCAAAATTGGATGCTAGCTAACTCGACAGGACAAAAACAATGTCTACGTGTCTCATTCAAATACTTTTTTGTACATTTTCAAAAAGAGCCAGTGAGTTTAAAAGTTTCAAAAATGATAAATGTATTGGGAAAGAAATTATTTTTATTCCTCACCATCTAGTCAGTCTTTTCTGAGCCTAATCGGGTGCTATCTAGCCTATCAGGCCTAAAAAATGTTATAAGTTTTAAACGCAAAAATCTTTTTGCACATTTTTAAAAATAGCCAAGGTGTTTAAAACTATCAAAAGCAAATATTAACAATGAAAAAATAATTTTTTCTCGCTATCTAGTCTGAACATACGGGCTCTAATCGGGTGCTGACTAGTCATTCATGACCATGCATTTTTCTAGGTGTCTAACTCAAATATCTTTTTGCACATTTCCGAAAAAATCCTGGATGTTTAAAAGTACCAAAAATGAAAAATAAAGATTAAAAAGAAATTAATTTTTTTCCTCATCAGATAGTTAGTTTTTTGAGTCCTAATCTGGTGCTAGATATCCTATCAGGACCAAAAATTGTTCTAAATGTTGAATTTAAATATTGTTTTGAACATTTCCAGAAACATCCAGCTTGTATGTAAGTATAAAAATCGAAAAAAGAACATTAAAAATAAATAATTTTTTTCTCGTCATTAAGACACACTGACTAGCGCTAGAGTAGCTCGTCCAGAGTAGTGCTAGATTAGATTATCCAGAATAGCGTTTGGCGATTGAAAAACGTTTCACTTCTACACAGCGCCATAATAGACCGTCCTGGCAGCACCACATTTTGTGTCAGGACGGTCTATGCTGGCCCCGAACAGTACCCCGATTGCTCGTATAAAATAATCTTACATGTGTAAATTGATGTATACAGCAATTGGTCAATTTAATTTTTCATAGTTTTCTATTTGTATAAAACCCCCCCCCCCCAGGTCACTTCTTTAGATCCGCGCCTGTTAATGAGATATTAAGATAAATGGGTTTATCATACATATTTTGTTCGCTCACTGTTCATTTATTGCCGAAGTCTTCTGGCTTTTTTTCCAAACTCCTATTTATTGAATGTTAAAATTAAAAATAAATTAAAACCTACATGGCACTTCCCCGTCTGCTGGGCATATTCCTCTCGCACAAATGACCTCGACCTCCAAGTTGCCTTTGCTTAGACAAACCGCCAACTGTAACTCTCCATTTTGAGCTCCTGTAAATAAATATCTCTATTAAGGCAATGTTCCTCCAGAAGTGGACTCTACAGGTCTTGACCTGACCTTGAACTTTCCACGTGCAGAAAATACGGATTGTGCTATTTTCCAATGAAAACCGATACTTTCACTGGAAATAATAGCTCGGCAAAGACGAAAAATATACTCAGTACGTCAATGTTGAATTTTTTATTAAATTTATACATTTTTCTTACTCAATATTGGTGGCAGACGTTCGGTTGCTATTATTATTATTAATAGTAATAAAGTTTCCGTCTCTGGATTTTTATTTTTAACAGCAAAAATATGAAGAATTTAAGAATCCATTATTAAACCAATTTTTTAATACTAAGAGTTTTCACAAATTTGAAACAATAATTAATAATTTTGAATTGAAAGCGCTTAAAATTAAAAATAACGTATATATATTGAACGAATTTAAATTGAAAACGTTCACAATCAATTTTAGATTAGGTACATTTTGGGAAAAAGGACAATAATTCGAATGGAATGATAAGGAGTTGAACTTGTATCATTTCTAAATAAAAGTTTTTTCAAATTTTGGCTGTATCTTCTCATTCAAAAAAATTGGCGGACTGGAAAAGGGAATGGATTAGTCGTCCTGAAATGTTGGGATGAGTAGCCAAGCTTATTATAAAAAAAAAATATTTGACTAACCATACAGAATTTCGGCAGGACGATAAACCTCTTAAAATTTTACAATTTGAAATTTAAAGTGTTTAATATTGACAAATTTTTAATCAGTAGCTCTCAAAATTATAAAATTTGAGACTAAAATTGTCAATATTGGACAATTTCATGAGAAATGAGTTGACATTGTATTATATTTCTAATTCAAAGCGTTCAAAATTGAACAATTTTATTTTGAATTGACGAATGTCGAAATTGAACAAATTTAGATTAAAACTGCAAAAATAGAACAATTTCAAAATGTGCGAAATTGAATAATTTCAAATTAGAATTTGAGTTAGAAATTGAAAACTTCTGAATTTGAATGATTTTTAAATCAAAGCGATTAAAATTTGACAATTCGAAATTGAAAACTAAAAGAAATGATTCAAAGTAAAAGCTTCTGAAATTCTAGAATTTATAATTGTTATCACATACAAAAATGATAATTTGATATTAAAATTGATGAGAAAATTTTTTCAAAGATCGAAAATTAAATTCACCGTCAGTTTCAACATTTAAAATGTAACATTTTTCAATGGTGAGTCTGTAAAATTAAGTTATTCTAAAAAGAAACAGTTAAAAATAAAGTAATTTTAAATGAGAAACTTTAAAAATGCAAAAAAAATCTACTACGGAACGTTGAACATTAAACGAATTCAAACTTGATATAAAAATGAAAAAATGTTTTATTACCGATAATTTATATATGAAAACTGTTTCATACTTAAAATCTTCAAAATTTTAAATATTTTATATAAATTTAAATCGTTCGAATAATAAAAATGTTCAAATGGTCAATTTATACTTTTCAAAATTCAAAAATATCAATTTGAATTACAAATTTGAAACTTATAAAAGAGAAATATTGAAAATGCACCCTTGAACATACAAATTCACAATTAAAAATTTGTAAAAATTTAAAATTAAATAAATTATTCAATTACTGACGTACACGTCTCAGATGGTTTAATTTGTATTTATTTTGATTTGAAACCACACAATTTTTAAATGTTCATTTTCAAATCTTATTAAAATGGACCAAAATTGAAACCAAAGCACTTAGAATATTTAATTAGAAAGTTATTAAATATAAAACTGACTATTAAGGCTTTCTATATAAAATTTTGCAATTTTAAAAGATTTTATTTGAATTTGAAATTATTATTGATTCGGGAGGATTTCAATACAAAATTTTCGAATCATTAAAACTATCAATTAAAAATTATTGTACAATGTGAGCACTCAAATTCTCCATATAAATCTAAAATATCTCAAGGTGGCATCTAAAAACAAAAACAAATTCTGGTCATTTCTTGGTGATCAAACATTTTTCCTGGTCATTAATGAGTATATTCAATTAAAAAAAAATCATGATGCACCATGCACAATGTGAAAATTTATAATTTCAAACGACGTAGTTTACAAAATCTTGATTCAAGAATGCTTTAATTTTTAAACGAACTTTGGAATTCTTTAATTTTTAACGCTTCAAGTTTGAATTGAATAATTTTAGTCATCTTTCTTGGTTGAATTCAACTGTTTTTGATTAAAAAATTTAATTTTTTCGGTTGAAATATCAACTAGTGTATTTTTTTTGTTAAGAATTCATATATGAATTCAATTCAAGTAGAATGCGTTATTTTGGTCATACGGTCCGTATGACCAAAATAACGCATTCTACTTGAATTGACTTCATAATTGATTAAAACGGTCGAAGAAAATTTCACAGTGTGGATGATATTCCAATCACTGAACATAGATAAGAATTCATATGTTTGGAAACTAAAATTTATCACTTGGTTGAAAATTAAAATCTTTTATTAAAAATAAATTTTTTTGGTTGAAAGTTTCCAATTAGAACGCATCTAATTTTTAGCGTTTTTCTAACAATTAAACTTCGAAAGTTTTTCTTTGCTTTAAAGGTTAACAATATTTCAAATTCTTCAATTATGAACTGTGAAAATGACAGTGATCACAACAATTGGTAATCAAAAAATAATCCTAAAAAATGATACATTATAATAAATTAAAATTATTTTCATCTGTAAATGAAGTTCGGATTCATTTAATTTTCAACGTTTGATAGTAGAATTTTTGTTAGTTTTAACGTTTCCCATTATTGTTTTATTTATTACATTTTTTCATCTTAGAAACATTTTTCTAATCAATTTTAATATTCAATTATAATTTTTTACGTAAAAAAAATGGAAAGTTTTAAAAGCTTTGACTTTTAAACATTCAATTTCGTTTTTAAGTTTAAATTTTCAAATTTTAATTGCTTTGAAGTAAAAGTTATTTAAATTCAAATGTTTCAAATTTTTAATTATTCAATGTTGAACGATTTTAATTTGAAATAATAAAATTTCAAGTTCTTGGAATTTTAAATGATCCAGTTTTCAAAATTCTAACTGGAAATTGTTCAACTTAGATCATTTTGAAATTGTCCTACTTCCGAAATTTCAATCTGAAATCATTTAGTTTCGAGATTATTCAATGTAAAATAAAATTGTTCTATTTTGAACTTTTTAAATTACAAAAGATACAATTTCAACTCCTTGCTAATGAAATTGTCCAATGTTTAAAATTTCAATTTGAAATTTTTCAATTTTGAGAGCTACTGATTAAAACACTTTTTTGGTAAATTATACAAATTGAATTCCTTTTCATTACATTGTAAATATTGTACTTTTAAAAAAATTTTCCTGTAGCCTAAAATCGTTTTATTTGGATCTTTTTAAATTCAAAATCGTTCAAGCGCTATCAACTCGAATATATTTTTAAACAAATTTTAAATAATTCTTAGCATTTTTAAATTTGTTCGATAATGAATTTTTAAATTGTTCATATTTTTAATGTTAGGAAATGAATACCCAGGGTCGAGGTCGCGCGCTTAGCGCGCGTGCATATACTGCTAGTTTAATTATAAATAACGAAGAAATATATTAGAGCAAATATATTTTTTCAATTATCTATCATTTTCAAAGCCGAAGAAAGGAAAATAATGGTGGCAGAAGAAATAAGGCTATAAATTATTTCAAAATCTCACCAGAAAGTCTTATTCCTCTCGGTGGTACTTGCCCTGGTCCTACTTTCAGTTCAACGCCGTTGTCTCCTCTCATTAGCCGGCTGCAATTATACATCACGCCCAGGATTACATTTCTATCTCGGGACTTTTATTTGATCAATTTTATTAAAATAATTAAATTAATAAATCTAAATTGATAATATGATAAAACTGAAAATTATTTTAAAGCTAAGTTTACCTCCATCGCTCATCCTCATCAGAATCGTAGTTAAGGTCAAACAGCTTTTCTGGTGGATCCACAACACTTTCTTTACGCTCACCCCGCCCAGACCCTGCGATTTATTAAACAAATTTAATAACGAAATTAATCAGGAGTTGAGGGTCGTAATTTTTTATAGTAAGCTTTATCAGTTTACTTAAGTTTTTACGACAAAAGTTAAAAATAGATCCCAATTTTTATAACTCTGGTTTGCTCAATAAACCGTTTTCTTCGCACCATTTGGAGATTCTCTAGGGTCTTTAAAGCACTGGGTATATAGATTAGATTTTAATCTAAAAGCACAATTTCCTCTACGAGCCAAAGAGCTTCCAACGATAAAACAACGCTGGAATTCCTAATAATTCCAGATCCTTTTTGGAAAAAACCACAATGATAAAGTACAGAAATGTTTCCAATTACTTTTTTTACAAGAAAGACGCGAAATCAAATATTTTAAAGAAAATATGACATTTATACATTATATCGTAAGACTAATTTCATAAGTAAATTTGTCAAGTCGTAATTTAACAAATATTTGCAAAAAGTCATGCACTATTGATTTATTATTGATCATTCCTTTTTTTTAAACTTTGAATAACTGAAGATAGTTTAATTTACTAAGTGTAATACCATTACAACTTGATTTTACCCTAAAGGTTTCTTTAAAAATATATTCTACTTAATTCTAATGGCTAATAGTAAATCGATAATCGCTGCCAAAAGAAATTTCAAATAGAGTTTGCAGAATAGGTACAGGAGAGAAAAGGAATGTCAGGATAAAAGAGAGATAGAAAAAAGAGAAAAGCTGTACAATATATAAACAAAATTCTAATCTATATAAATTCTATTTACATAATCTACATTCTAAAGATAGTAAAAACTACTTCTAAAAACTGTTTTATCTACATAATAAGATAAATTATTTTATACAAAATTCTAAAAAATTTACTACTACTACTACTACTACTTTTCATCAATCTAAATAAACATTCTACCCTTGGTCCGCTATGTATTTAGCGAGGTATTTAGTATACAATTAAAAATACGGTTTTAGTAGTATTCCACGCATGATCGGTGAAACGTTTAAAAAAATAGAATAATTTTTATGTTTAGCCAATTAGACGTTCAACTTGTAGAAAAGTCCATTCAGCTAAGCTTTCCGTCGCTTTGAACTTCTTTTTTTTTTTAATTTAAACTGAAGCAGGGCTTCAAATGTTTCAAATTTTGGACTACACGCCTTTTGTATGTTGCTTTTCTCCCAACTTACAAGAAGAAGCCAAAAAACATTTTTTCAGCTGTATAAATAACAGGGGAAATAGCAGGATAATTTTTTTACATAAAATTTATGTGGGTACTCTATTAAATTCAATTTAAAACGCTTTAAACTCCGAACATTTCTAATTAAAAAATGGCGCTTTCAACATGATAGATGAATTTTTAATCAAATAGTTCAATTTTCACCTAACAAGATGAATTTTCAACCAAGAAAATTAATTTTCCTAAAAAAGCACAAATTTTTAACCAAATTCAGGATTGTTCAACTAAAAAAGATTATTTTGCAACCAAAAAGGGAATAGTTAAATTTACAGTTGAAAAAATTAATTTTCAACCAAAAATAAACAAAATTTTCAACAAAATATTAAAATACCTAAACCAAAAACAGATTTATGTTAATGAAACAGTTGAATTTGAAATCCAAAAAGATTAAATTTCTATCAAAAGAGATAAATTTGTAAACCAAAATAACGAATTTTCAACTAGAAGAGATTAGTATCCTACCAAAACTGGAATGGTTAAATTTTTAGATAAAAAGGTTAATTTCTAACGAAGAAACAAAAACAAATTTTTATTAAAATAGTTAAATATTTAGTCAAACAGATGAATCTTTACCAAAAAAATTATCTTTTATCGAATTAGTTCAACTTTAAACCAAGTAGTTGAATTTTCAACTAAAAAGATACATTTTTAACCAAAAATGGAATAGTTCAATTTTCAACCAAACACAGGAATTTTAAACGTAATAGTTGAATATACAACTAAAGAGATAAATTTTCAACTAAAATGACGGATCTTCAACCCAAAAAATACATTTTTATCAGAGTAGTTAAACTTTCAACCAGGTAGTGGCATTTTCAAGTAGAGAAGAGAAATTTTGAACATAAAATGTAATAGTAGATGTTTCAACCCAAACATATTTTAATTTTAGATCAAAAAAGTTGAATTAAAAAAAAGCCCACATTTTCAGCAAAATATATTAATTTTTAACCAAAGAGTTAAAATTTCAACTAAAATAATAATAAATCTTCAACGAAAAAAATGAATTTTTAACAAAGTAGATTAACTTTAAACCAAGTAGCTGCATTTTCAACTACAGAACATAAATTTTGAACCAAACATGAAATAGCTTAATTTTCAACCAAAGAGATGAATTTTCTACTATAATAATGAATCTTTAACTGGAATAGTTAAATTATTAGTTAGAAAATTCCATTTTTAACCAAAAAATAAAAGAGTTTTCAACCAAAGCGATGGTATTTGAACTAGAATGATAAACTACAAAGAAGATTTTTAAATTGGGTCGATAGTATTTATTTTTTTTTTTTTGCAATCAATTTTTAAAAAAGATATCAATTTTCTTTTTTATTAAAATAAAATGTTTGGATTTTTTTATGTTTTGTCCTGGACTGACTCGCCGGACTCTTCAGTAAGGCTATGTTAATCAGTCCTGCCTTAGACAAAGCTTTTACAATTTATGCATTTAACGGTTTAATTGAACTAAATTAATTTTAATGCGTGTTTTTTTCCAAAATTGCTATGTTTTTTTTGGTAAATTTTGCAGTTTATAATATAATGCATTTCAACTGCGGATAGGGTTTGAAACTTAATTAATTTTATTTTTTAAACCACAAGTTTTTAATAATACTATTAATAATACTATTATAATAATACTATTTTAATAATACTATTATAATACTATTATAATAATACTAAAACTGAAGTAAAAAATCAAAAATCATTAAATTGATAACAAATTTGTATAATCACTATTTATGAACGAACAAAATAATTTTTAAAAACTTATCCGAAAAACTTAGACACCTTTTTTCATTTTAATAATTTTCATGAACAGAAATTATAAATATTTTAAGAAGCCAAGAGACTAACACGTTTTTCTGAGTTTACCCGATTCTGTAATGCGAAACTTTAACATATTTAAGGAGAGGTCAGGGCTATAAATCCGATAACGTCGCCTTGAATATGCTTGTTACTAAGGGTCCAATATGGGCAAAATTCTGTAATTTCCCTTCGCTCTTGTTTTTAAAACCTGTTGATACATTATGGGAAATCAATTTCTAAAGGGATATATTATTTGTCTTTATTTGTTAATTGTAGTGGACCAGATGCAATCTTCTGTATTATAGTAAGGTTTAAAAAAGGGGTTTTGTCTTACTTCTGCTAAATCGAAGCTTTTAAGCACTCTCGATCTAAGAGAAAAATACCCCATATATGGGATCACAAAACTTGTTTTTTTTTTTTAAATTTAATTATAATTTGATATTGATATGGGCACGAAATTATTTTATTCTCAAAAAATCGAAGCTTTTAAGCACTCTCGATTTCGGGAATTGAAAAAGAATGGTTGAATTTCTTATTAAAGTTTCAAGAAGGCTACTTTTAAGTTGAATTGCAATTACAGTAATTTTAAACTGATACGTGAAGCTATCTTAACATTTTTTCGTTTATGGTTATCAACTCGAATTTTGATAATATCATTCAACGTTAGATTTCGACGTAACTTCTTGCTAAATACCGTTCTCAAAGATAGAATTGAAATTAGACTTATTACTCTTGACGAGCAGAACACCATCCTCCACGCAAAGTAAAATCAAAATTCTTAAAAATTGATTGCAGAACAAAAATAAGTACTATCGACCTTAATGCCAATTGAAAAAATCTTCTTTACAGTCTTAATACTTGGGTCAATTAATAAAGATATCTTTCGAAAAAACAGCAAAGATATCATCTAACTATATTTAGAACGGCAATTATCACCGAGTAGTCGACCTACGTTGGTAGGGGGGGGAGGTGTTTGGGTTTCATATTTTTGACACATCCATGGACAAAATAATACACTGTTTTTTCAAATTATTTGATTGATTGATTGCTTATTTAATTGTTGATTGACTGATTAAATAATTACTTGATTAATGAACTAATTATTGATAATGTATTCTTTTTACACTGCGTGGGGGATGGTGTTCTGTTCGTCAAGAGTAATAAGTTAATTAATAAGCCAGAAGTTACGTTGAATAATATTATCAAAAATCGTGTTGCCGTCCATAATCAAAAAAATTTTAAGATGGTTTCACATATCAGTTTAAAATTACTGTAATTGCAACTCTACTTAAAAGTAGCCTTTTTGGAACTTGTATAAGAAATTTAATCACTCTTTTTCAATTTCCGAAATCGAGAGTGCTTAAAAGCTTTGATTTCTTGAGAAATAAGATAATTTCGTGCCCATACCATTATCAAATTATAATTAAATTTAAAAAAAGAGGTCTTGTGATCCCACTAAGGCGGGGGGTTTGAAAAAAAAATTATAATTTAAATTCTTAAAACAGGAAATATTTTGTAATAAATAAATTAAACAAAGAAGTCTTGAATTTTTATTATTTTTGTCTTTTTTCAAACCTTACTGTAATGCAGAAGATTGCATCTTGTCCACTACAATTAAAAAATAAAGACAAATATTATATCCCTTTAGAAATTCATTTTCCAGAATGTATCAACCGGTTTTACAAACAAGAGCGAAGGGAAATCACAGCATTTTGTCCATATTGGACCCTTAGGTACAAGTATATTCAAGGCGACGTTGTTGGGTTTATAGCTATGACCTCTCCTTAAACATTTTAAGGTTTCGTATTACAGAGTCTGGTAAACTCGGAAAAACGTGTTAGACCAGAAGGTTCATTCTTGGAAGAAAAAATAGAAATTTCTTCTAATTCTTAAAATATTTAAAATTTGTTTTCATGAAAATTATTAAAATAAAAAAGGTGTCTAAGTTGTGTCAATGTTTCAAAGTTATATTATGTAATTACTTAGTGTCGTTCGAACCAAGCCGCCATTTACGCAGATGTAACCAGAATAATATATAGGAATGGGAGTATTGGAGGAAATGGAGGTAGAAGGAACATTGTCTAAGGCAGGACTGATTCACATAGCCTTACTGAAGAGTCCGGTGAGTCTGTCCAGGACGAAACATAAAAAAATCCAAATATTTTATTTTAATTTAAAAAGAAAAATGATATATTTCTTAAAAATTGATTGCAGAACAAAAATAAATACTATCGACCCTAATGCCAATTGAAAAAATCTTCTTTACATTCTTGATACTTGGGTTAATTTATAACGATATCTTTCGAAAAAACAGCAAAGATATCATCTAAGTAAAAAAATAAATCGAAAAAAAATGATTTTTTGACAAAGGGGTTCAACCATTAAATCAGTAGTTGAATGTTCTACTAAAAAGAAGCATTTTTACAAATGAATAATAATAATTGATATTTGAACCAAAGCATATTTTTATTTTGAAATAAAAATAGTCGAATTCAACAAAAAATTTTTTTAACCAAATTGTTGAGTTTTATACAAATCATTTCAATTTTCTAGCACAGAGGATGACTTTTTAACAAAACTGTTAAATTTTCATCGAAATAATTAAATTTTCAATTAAATAATAATTCTTCTAGCCAAATAAGGTAAATTCCTAACCAAAAATATAATGGTACACTATTAAAAAAAAGGAATTGGTTGAACAAAATTAGTTGGATCTTCTTGTTGGGCTAAATAAAAATATTAAAAGTGTGGTCATTTATAAACATAAGAATACTAGTTTAAATAAATATTGAAGTTCACTTAAAAATATTATGTTAGAAAACTCTAAAGGCTTAGAAAATAAAGTTAATTTCCCACTGCGCTTTTTGATTTCGGACTAAACACTTTAAAATCCAAACTACATAAAGTGTTTTTATCAGTCTGCGGGACATTTTAGGCTCTGAGCTGAAGTTATTTTAAGTAAGAAAAAAGAATTTGAAAACGATGGAAAGTTTACCCGAATGAAGTTTTCCACATATTAAATATCTGAATGGTTAAACGTAAAAATGATTTGAATTGTTTAAATGTTTAACCGGTCAAACGCAGACCACTAATGTTTACTTCAATCTACTAAAATTAAGGTATAATCAAAAAATATTTTTAAATATGAACAAGTATATAATAAAGTAATTTATTTTCAAACGGAGCGTGACGAACGAATTTGAGTCAGACCCCAAGTTTTGCTATCTCATATCTATTGAGGATATTCTACTGGTTCCACTCTATTATTCACTCACGGCAGATGGAATATTTAACAAACGTTTGTGATATTGACATTTCCACTTCATTGGTCGGCCTTTTCAATTCATTGCACACGTTCATTAAATGATAGTAGCTTTGTGGGAGAATGAAGGGAATGTGGATGTTTGTCAAGCAAAAAAGGTATTGAACTTTCCAAAATTGAATCGCTCGTTGAGCTGCTTTCTTCACTTGAGATGGTAATTTTCGTAAGAATTTAGAAATGCTTGAAACAATAAATTAAAGTTTCCATAAATTAATTTCATTTTGCATAACAATACGTCCAAACTATTAGGCTCTATCTAGGGAGTCCGAATACAAGTTTCTATCTCGGTGGAAAAATCCGAAAGCTTGAAAATTGTCATATAAATTGTATGGAACATAAGCACACTCTACGAGATAGAGCCTTTCAATTTTTACGCTTCGAGATAGAATTTTGTCATTTGGATACGCTTACCATAAATTTCTAAAAAATATACGTTTTTGCAACACCCACGTCGAAAGTAAGGATCCATGCCTCTAAATGATGCCCAAAGTGCTTGAATCCAGCAGACTGTGCGAGAATAATATTGGCGCATGCGCATTTTGAAACGATATAGACGCGCATACGCACTTTAAAGATAAGCAGATTTAAATACCAGCAAAATAAAAATATTCTTGAAAATTCTTTAAAAAATTCTTTACAAATTTGGCTGAAAACCACCATACCGGATCAGAAAGGGCATAGCAGGATAAGTACGTATGTGCTGCCCCGGCATAGATTTGATACGGATTTTCAGCATAAGTTAGCAATAATGTGAGGTTGGATTCCTAAAAAAATTATATCTAAAAAAACTTGAATAGCAGTTATGGGGGGTTTATGGAAAATAAAATATTTTTTTCTCGAGAATGGCGTGAAGAACCTTGATCCAAAAGTGGGTTATGGGACTGTATGGTATAATGCTATTACCATGTGTACAACATATTCAGTAACAAAGTTCCCGGTAATTCATTGTTCACAAAATTAGTGATTTTGCGCATTGGGGCAAACAATGTATATCTGTGGACAAATCAATTTTTAGCCTACGATTTTCCGTTTCATTAAAAAAGGTCTTAAATCAGTCCAAGAACTATCTAGCAATAATTTACGGTGGGTGAGAATAAAAAAATTATAATAGTATAAACAGTTTAATGAACAAAATCAATTTTTTGAGAATTCACAATGTTCACCTGATTGAAATCCATATTTTTGAAATGAATGTGTGAAAAAATTAATGTTTAATAAGTTTCCCTTCAATTATTATTGAAGGGAAACTTATTTCGCGTTGGGAGTGAATTGAAAAAAACGACCGAACGTACGAACGGAAGTCTCTGTCTCTCTCTCTTATAAGTATACTTTCTATACCTTCTCTCTGTAATCGCGTCTTCCAGTATTGCTATGATTCTTTGCAAATTGACATCAATTAATAATTATTTAAACAATTTTGACAGACAAATGTATAGTTTGACTATTTTTCAATGAACAGGCTGCATTTTTTCTGAGAATCTATTAGAAATATCTTATAAGACTCTTTATTATGATAATTTGAAAATTGACAAGAATTCTTGTGGCACATAATAGGCTTTGTGGCTTGAGTGCAACGGCTTCATACGCTTTCCGCCCGTCTTAAACAAGAATTCTGAAATATGTAAGAAATTTTTATGAACAAATGCACAGTTGTACTATTTTTCAATGGATGCACACAATTTTTTCACAAATGTTAATATTTCATTCAATTTTTATTAAAAAGTATTGAAATTATTAAGAATTCTATTCCAAATGTGAAGTATCATAGCAAAGAGTCATTCTTTACACATTTAAGAATTGTTGTCAGGTTTTAAGCATGAAATGGCAATTTTTGTGCTCTCAAAACTTCAATCAGTTGTAAAACACAACTGTTTTGTAGCAAAGTCATTCACTAATTTATTAAATTGTAATTTAAACTGTCTTTCATTTCTAAGTAACTTTCTTCGATCACTGAATAGAATTAGTTAAATTACCTTCTTTTATTCAGTGACATTTATAGAAATAATAAGTTGCTTTGAAATAAAAATTAGTAATAATTACCATCTAATGAATTAGCAAATGACTTTTAGCTACAGAATAGTTGTTTTTGACTACAGATTCAGGTTTGAAGAGTAAAAAAAGTATATGCTTTACCTAAAAAATATTTATCTAGGTCGACGAAACTATTTTGTTAAGACAGCAAACCAATTTATTGAAGACAAAAAAATAATTTGGTTGACCTTACAAAATTATTTTGTTAGGTTAACCAACAGATTTGAACAAACCAAACAAAACAGTTTTGTTTCGAAAACAAAAGGTCTCAACAAAACAGTTTTGTTGCACGCAAGGCAACAAAATTATTTTGTTGAGCCAAAAAAATTTTTGTTGTTCCAACCAAACAGTTTTCTCAGTGTGTATTTCATTATGAAAAATATTTGAAAAATCACAAGTTGTTCACAATTTTCAAAGTTTCATGACAAAGAAACATCGAAAAGACATTTTTAGTTAATTCCGTAAAAAAATTGTGCCTCTTTATTAAAAAATAGGCAAACCTCGAGACAAAAAGTGCATTTTTTATGAAAATTGTTTTAATAATTGACACTTATTATCACGTTGTAAAATATCATCTCAAAGAGTCATTGAAAATACATTTTTGGTTAATTTCGTGAAAAATTGGGTGTATTTATGCAGAAAAAGTCCAACTATTAATTTGTTTGTCAAAATTGCTTAATCGATTACCCAATGATGTCAGTTTGCGAAGAATCATAGCACAGAGTCATCGAAACCACATTTTTGATGGATTCCGTGAAATATTCATGCTATTTATTGAAAAATAGTCAAACCGTAAGTTTGTGCATGAAAATTATTTGAAAAATTGCTAGCCTTGCGAATCCCCGAAAAATAACTTTTGTTTATTAATTTGTTTATACTATTATAAGATTTTTTCCAAAATATTTGTCACTCACTGGAAATTATTTAGAGATTGTTTTTGCACTGATTTAAAACCTTTTTTTAAATATTCTGATACTGTTAGGCTAAAAAGTGAGATATTTAAAAAAAAACACACTTTGCTTTCCTCAATGTACAGTTCCCGGCATACCATACCTGTTGGACTCAAAATCATTCATGTTTTAAGGTATGAATGAAACTTTCAATCGTTCGGGTATTGTACTGTCCAGACCCATAACATTTTTGTTGTGCATCGAAATCGGTCGTGCCAATTTCGAGAAACAAATATTTTTCTATGTTACATAAAACCCCCATAACTCCACTGTAAAAACAAAGTATTATTTCATGGATAGTTTCAGGTATTACAATAAGACTCAGAAAAAACAGTTTTAAGTGGTACCAAATTATACCACTGGGGCGATCCCAGAATCGTTTGTTTTTCATTGAAAATAACAGGACACGAAAAAAATGGTACCGTAAAAAAAGATATCTCTAGTTTTTACAGTGTCCAGTCAATTTTCTTTTAAATATAATCTTTTTCAGAATTCAAACTCTAATTATTGCTAATTTATGCAGAAAATCTGGATCAAATATATCCTTGGATGAAAAGCTCGTGCTGCATAGTCGTCGGTAATCGCCTATTTTGTTCACTTGTATTACAAAAAGATATTTTATGTACCCTAATAAATTATTAATTCTGCTAATAATTGTATTATTATATATAAATTGTAATAATATTAGTGCAGATATAATCTGATACAAATTCGTTCGTCAGTTGAAAATTGCGAAGAACTTACTCTTACCCAAGTTACGACAGCAGGCAGCAAAACTGGCGTTAACAACATCGGTGGTAACAGCTGGTAGCTAGAATTTCTCTACTGGTGAAGTACAGTAATGCAAGAGCAAGATAAGCATTTACAGAGTTCTACTGCTACCAGATGCATAAACTCCAATAGACGAAAAAAGGCACTTCAGAATAAGTTGCGAAAATCATTAGAACTATTACGACTGTCGACTCGAAAACTGATCCCTATTAGAAACAATAGATCAGGTTTAAATCAAAATACTAAATACATTTAATACATTTAATATTTTACGAAAATTTAGAAATTTATAGTTAAAACCCTTAAGATTCTTCAAGGAAATAAATCACTTGCTATCGCAGAAATGTTTTCAATCGTTGTTAATATTTAAAATTAAGGGGCCGGATCCTATAACCGCCTATTCATTTTTCTCGTTGAACAGAGTTTGCCCTTGAAGTATTTTCAAATAAGTTTGAGATTTTAATTTTAAAAGTACCTACTATTATAGGAAATTTATATGTGCATTTTTTTCTGTAAAAAAGGTTGTAACTTTGGCCGTTTTCGAAGTAAACCCATAAGACCTTTTTTTTATCAAATAATTTTTTTTAAATTTAAATTAAGATTGAAACGAAATCCATTTTTCCATGATTAACTTTCACAAACTAAGCAAAAATTGAAAAATTTATTGCCAAATAAGCTAAAATTGATTCACAGTCAAAAATAAACTTCCAAAAACCTCACTTTTCGGCTCATTAGAGACAAGAATAACATAATGAAAAAAGAGGGAAAAAAGGGAAAAAGTCAACCAAAAACCAACCTC
>CAKNWT010227670.1:7681-17923 GCA_932066315.1 Andricus coriarius
CCACACGTTAGAAAAAGAGGACCGTTCCATTTTCGACTTTAGAGTTTCGACACAGTCCTGGAGTCCTACTGCGCATTTCTGAAGTCATGGAGAATAGACATAAGGAGACCAAAGTAGTGTAACCGAAAATGAGCAAATTTTTGTCGTATAAAAATAGTTACAATACTTCTCGTTCCCGTGTATGGCGCTGGTGTTGCAGGCGTATTAATGGCAGCTGCCTATGTTGACATCAGTTGACATTTTGCAATATTTATATCTGTGAGATGTGACTTACATATAGATGAATTGTCATTTAAATAAAAAAGATTGAAATAATATTTTTCATCGCGAAACATCTTTTTTAAAGTGGGTATAATTGTAGTGATCCCGCAGTGTACGAGGTAGGTACTTTTGAATGATTGTGCTAACTAACTACTATAACCTTCGCAGTATGAAGATTTTAATAGAGAATAAATAAGATTTTTAGATTTTAACGTAAAAGTCAGAATTATTGTATTTTATTCATATGGGATTTTTCACCAGTTTAAAATGCACTAAAGGATTCCTTTGGAATTTAGTTTCATTGTATTCATAACCGGGTTTGTATTTTTGTTTATACCTTGAGGTTACATGAGGTTATATTTACATAGACCATAACGGCAGCCATCGATACACGTACCAACCTAGCGCCGCGCTCGAGAAGATCTAGCATTTCCATGCGTTATTGTTTGTACATCCGACAGAAAAATGCTCGTTTTTGGTGAAGTCAATGCACAGGACTTTGGGCTCCTTAACGGTTAAAGCAAGCACAATGAAGACTTTTGATTTGTCTTTAGCTGCGGAAAGGACTTACGGCAGCGGCCAATCGCAGTGGTACATTAGGCGCAATGTCTAACGCGCTAATTCCAAACGTATTCAAAAATAAAATATTAAAGACACAAATTCAGCATTTGTACTCAAATGTACTTAAAAAAAAAGAGTACAGAATAAAGTGTACTCAAATTGTAATTGTGGTACTTACGTACTGAAATTTCACCAAATGTACTTTTTGAGTGCAATTGTACTGTAAACGGCAACACTGGGCCACCCTAAGACTCCAAACATACTGTAACTAATCCTTAATGGACTGTGAGCAAAAGGATGAGGGAGGCACCCTAAGTGATTCTTGCAATAACCCGCAAGATATTGACTGCTCTTGAGGCATTGGCAGCGACAGCCTTATATTTAAGGTATCCAGGACGATCTTCTATCAAGTGTGCTGCCCAGATAGTAAAGGGTGGGTTGGCATTGAATAAGTATTTACACAAACGTGATAGAGATGCTCTGAGCCCTAAATCTACCTCTGGAGAAGATCTGAAAATCTAAAAATCTACCTCTTGAGATGCAAAGCCCCAAAGTCGCGAGCCAAGGGGTTATTCCTTCCATCGCCATTCTTAGTAGGACGGATGCCTCGTTGATGAAACCCTTCCTGACATTTAGGTGCAAATCGTCCGCGTACGTAGCTACCCTTACTCCAGCCGGGAGATGCTGTTTCAGCTTTCTACGGGCCAAGTTGATTGAGAGCAGAGAGCTCTACCCTGAAGCCTAAGTCCCAAGACCCCTAAGTCTTTTATCTCAGCAATCAATGGCCCGGCAGAACAGCATTAAATGCACCCTTCAAGTCCAGTAATAATGCAAGCGTGTTTATCCTTCTGCCAAAGCCCATCGTGATGTGCGAGTCAACCGAGGCCACTCAGTCCAGGGATGACCTGCCTCTCCTGAAGCCAAACTGGAATTCCGGGATCAAGTTTTTATGTTCAGACAGATGATCCAGCCTCCTCTGTATCAACCTCTCGAATAACTTACAAAAGGTGGAGGTGAGGGATATTGGCTGGAATCCCTTCCCACCCGGTTTAGGGATGAAATTTACTCGGGTGTATCTCTAGGCTTCAAAAAAAGAGGAGTCATGGAACGTCCTATTGAAGAGAGCATGCACAATACTCAACAACGGATCCGAGAAGCCCGTGTGACTTCATATGACAGACCATCCATGCCACGGGAGGATTTGGCTATGGATAAGGATAGCGCTGTCTTAAACTCCTCCCAGGAAAATGTCAGGTTCATGGGATCTGATTCATCCGGGTTGGCGAAGATATCAGTCGTTTATGGGGGGATATCAGAACGAACCTACTCGTCCGGTAGGCTTCTGATTTCCAGATGATCCGGCCGTGTCTAAAGACTCGCAATCGGCTCGAGAAGACCGATATTTAATACCCCGCAACTGGCTTTTTACTTCCCTGCCCACCTACCTAAAGTCCTCCAGTTCGTCATCCGTCTGATTTTCCAAAAGCCACTCGTCTCTGGGAAGTCAATAATCGCCTTTATGATATATTCATAGGTATTTGCAGGTATGACTCCCCCTGCCAGCTCCGATCTGAAGGTCGAAATTAACTCCTCCATATTTTCATTGAACAGTTCCCAGTCCAATGACTTAATATTGAATCTATCGGCAGAGGAGCGACAGAGAGAGGCAGAGACTTCTAGCCTCCCAAAGACCAGAACATGATCCGAGTGGTAATTGTTATCACCGATACTCACCATGGAAGTCGAAGCCAGAGCACCCGTCGAGGAAACAACATCGAGGTTATGGGCAAGCCGACCAGAAACATAGGAGAGTGGGCGCTCAAATTCCCGCGCATGACCAGGGAGCCCTTACCAGACGCACATTGAATTAGGCCCTTCAGCATGTCGCCGTAAATGAAAACCACTACCTTGAATCTTGAAACTATCCTTACTGCAAACAGTGATTCTCGTTTTGCCATTAAACACTCTTGCCGATTTAAACTCCGTTAAGGTACTCAAACAGAACTTTCAAGTTTTTCGCTTATCATCAGCCGTTGATCTTCTTTTTAGCTTTGCTTTATTTTTGTTAATTTAACTTAAGTCAGCATTTCCATATTCAACGTCTTGAGATGTATTTTCTTCAGTTTCTGAATTGATGACAACTTCTGCAGAAGACTTATCGGATTCATCATCTGTGCAATTATTATTTGTAACATCTTCGGAAGCAATAATACTATGAAACGAAAGGATATTTTGAAACGTTGAAGTCAAAATCACATAAATCGTGATAATAGCCATATCACGCAGCCTTTAGCAACATGTAAAATTTAAATCCATCGCAAATACACTTGATATCCAGAAATACTAAAATTACATCTTTTTTAGATACTTAGGACCTACTACTGTTTTAAATCAAGTCTGTAATCGGATAAAAAATATTTGCTCATTTCAATACTTTTTTATTGAAAAGATATTTTTTGTTCTAACACAAGTATTCGATGAAAACGTTTTTCTCAACAAGTCTTTAAATTTGACAATTTTTCACTCCGAATACAGACTTGATTCCAAGCAGGAGTAGGCCCTTAATATCTGACAAAGATATGTGTTAGCCTCAAGATACATAGGTATACATTATATCAACATTAAAATAAAAAATCAGTTATATGTCTTTATTTATCAAAAAAATAAACTTACCTATCCTTTTTATATCAAAAACAAAATGCATGTTCCATGAACCATTCGAACCTGGTTACACAAAGGTAACTGCAGTGGGACTCTGAGGCCGTTTCGAACACGAAAGTGGAACGAACTTTTCTTTCTATCTCCACACGTTAGAAAAATATGGCTGTTCGACTTTCAACAAGGCCCTGGAGCCCTACTGCTGAACTCTGAAGTCTTGAACCACGAGAGTGAAAAAGAAACTCTTGTTTTAGCAAAAACGATGCGCGATGCACACTTTTGATTTTTCATTAGCTTTGGAAAGTACTGAATAGCATCGACCAATCGCAGTATTATATTAGACGCAACGCCCAACGCGCCAATTTCATACGCATTCAAAAATAAAATTTAAAAAAGACAAATTCAGCTTTTGTACTCAAATATACTAGAAAAAATCTGCCCTCCGCGCGGGCACATTCTCATCGCGCGCTGTGCGCGCGGCTCTCTTCGCGTGTTCGATAACGTGTATACCTCGCGCTACGCGCCACGGTATTTTTTTCCCCACATTTGTGCGCAGGCCTTTTAAAATTAAAGGTCAAAGCACCAAAAACTGTAATTTGGTCATTGTGAATTCTCTTTTGCTAAAGCTCCTTTAGCTTTAACGAACACATTCTCATCAAGTGTCTCGTGCTTCGCACTCAAGTTTATCGAAAAGGCGAAATTTTCTACATTATTTTCAACTTTACTACATAAAGTTATATTTATTTCTGTACCTCGGTCTGGGGCTGCTTGTTCAGATATTGCAAAATAATGTACACATTCTATTTTTCATGATGCATTGGCTTGAAACAAAAATATTTTCATTGTCTTGTTCTTATAATTTGAAAAAATCACATCCTATTTAAAAAATTGCTACCAAACATTTTATTGCAACTTTTGTCGTTTTTCCATACTGTTAATTCATTTTTAATGAATTTTTAATGTTATTTTTCACGATTTAAACTAAAAATACGCATCATAGCATAAGGTGGTCTTAAGAAAATTTGTAGATATAATTTAGGCCAACAATTTTGTTAAATAAAATGTTATTGTAGCTTGTCTCCTTTTTACCGAAAAGTTAATTTTTTTATTCCTAATTTATATTTATAATAAAAGCTTATAAACTATTTGAAGATATTTTTCGTAGAACAAATTTTTTCTCATTTTTTTCGTCTATTGTGTCGTTTTTCCAAAAATTTAATTTTTGTATATTTAATCTTATATTTTACGATTAAAAGAAAGTCTACTCATCCTATCTAAAAATTACTAATAACAAACTTGTAGATTCTTTTTGCGTTAAAAACTTTTATCGATTAATTTTGTTCGTACCTTGTGTCGCTTTTCAAAAAAATTTAATTTTTTTTACCATGAATGTTAGCTTTTACGATTAAAACTGAAAAACTACGCGTCATATAAAAAATTATTGATAATAAATTTGGATGCGTTTTTAATCTTTTTCGCAAGAGCAACTTTTGTCTATTCATATTTCCCATAGCATAAGTCGTTTGTCCAAAAATTTAATTTTTAAATTTGTAACATTGTGCTTTACGAATAAACCAGAAACCACGCATCTTATCAAAAAATGATTCATAACAATTTTTTAGATCCTCCTTGGGGCTCCAATTTTTGCTGATTTATTTGTTTCTGTAGCTTGCATAGTTTGACCCCAAAATGGAATTTTTGATTGTTTATTATTTTTTGTGCTTTAAAAATTTCATTTTTCCATTTTTCAAGAAAATTAAAAAGGGTGTTTTGATAGTCCTTAAAAACTATCCGGTATACAGACGACGAGAACGACGACAACGCCGACAACGACAGACAGACACCGACGTAAAATCTATTTTTTCTGACTCAGGGGGCCTCAAAACGTCGACATTTGATGGAATCCACGAAAGTCATTTTTCACATAAAATCAATACCTTCTCATTATCATGAGAATGTAAAAAGGGTACAAAATCAAGTGTACTGAAATTCTGAGTGTGGTACTTACGTACTCAAATTTCACAGGATGTACTTTTTGAGTACAATTGTACTGTAAATGACAACCCTGGCGGCAAACTGAGGTTTCCAGCGTTGCACGGTCACTAAGGTATCATCTGCCCAGTACTCACGGACGCATGGGATAGACTGGTGTCTGCCCATAACGATGTCGACCAATGCCTAGCCGGTGAGATACCAAGCCCGCTCAGTGGTACGAGGCGCTCTGGTCAGACATTGGGGAAATATCGTTGTCAGACGATAATATTCTAAAAAGTATAATCGAGGGCATTTTCTCTGACACGGAGCTTATTCCAAAATATGAAAATGTATAACATGTTGAAGCTTTATTAAATCGTGCTTTGATAAAAGTTCATTAATGAGATAATTTTAGAAAAAAATGATTTTTCAAGGAAACTATGAACAATCATTAAACTTAAAGTGGTCAACTTTTTGGCAATCACCTGTATAGATTCAAATATCTAAATATATTTTCACGATCAGTTAGCACCCAAAATTAGTATCCCAGTTGTCTGCAAATATCACAATAGCTGTATTTCAAATTTATCATAAAAATTTTCTGACAGATTTATGGACGATTGCAGCTTTCAATTGAGATGACGTCAGATATTTACCGTAAAATAATAAACTTATGTTTGTACAGACGTCATATTTTTCTGTAATAGATGATACAAATAACGGATTTAAAAGATTAACTTATAATAATGGTTCATTATAATTATGATAATTGACATGCACGTATTATAATATTCTTATAATATTCATATAATATTCATATCATATTATATTATATTAAATTGCATTGCATTACATTGCATTCCATTGCATTGCATTGCATTGAATTGAATCGCTTGGACTTCACTTTAGAGGTCCGGGGTTCGATCCCTGAGCCAGTACTTCTGAAAAGTTTTCTACGCACCTTTACCGAGGTTCTGGTAGTTCGGATCCCATCTTAAGCTGTAGGTACCACCATTATGCACTTGACTGCAACCCAGTCCGTGAATGATGGGGTATAAAACCAGGCTTTGCCCCATATGTCAAATTAAGCACACTGCTCTTATCAGATCATTTATTTGCATCATAAAAATGCTCCGTTACTAATGATATATACCGGGACAGACTCGTGCAGACTATTCAATAATCCAATTCTAACAAAAAATGCCTTCGACATATTGGGCTGTAACCATCTTGAGCCTGCAACAAAAATGAGATATAATAATAATGTATTAGTGAAAAGTGCCGTGTTAGAATGAAGCAATGGACCTGTGACATTTTGATCATAATAGTAATAATGAATAGAAAGCCTCCCTGACTGATGATATATTCTGTAAAATATAACAAGAAAATAATAATATCATGTAAGAGGAGAAAATTACACCTGAAATATGAAAATTTTTACTTTTCCAATAATTTGAAGATGGAGCTTAAAATTAATTTGCACATAGTTTTTGACATATTTCATACCAAATCCAATAAAAGGAAAATGTATTTTCCCACTCTTAAAAAAAGCCAAACAAATTACAATTTTCGCTGGCTATATATTTCTCTTTTTTTGTTTAACTTGCATTGAGAAGTAAGGACTGCTTACAGTATTAGATCAATTAAAGGCAGTGGAAGGTTGGCTTGTTGTGGATGGAAAATCGTGTGATCGTGAAATTTTTCAAAAAAACCAAAATTTAGGCAGGTAAAAAAAAACTTTTTAGGGCCAGCACCCCCATTTTGCTATTGAAAAAAGTTGTAGTAAATTGTACTAGATATCTGTTTGATTATGCGGTAAACAATTTTTTTATAAAATCAAACTTGGAACCAAAATTCACGAAAATATATTTTTTTTGCCTACACACCATAGTTTGAAAAATAAGAATTTCGAAAATCTGAAACTTGTGCTGAATTGTGCCATGCAAATAAAACAACTATTTGTGAATACGCTTTTTATTAAGATGTACATTTTTAGAAAAATAAACCATTTTTCACTCAAAATAATTTATACTTATTATTTCTTGAGATAGATTGTTAATTTATGTGGAGTAAAATAAAATCTTACTGTATTCTTATTTTTTCATGTTATTTTATTTTAAAATTAAAATTTCAGTGTTCGCCATTGATTAATAAGAATTTAGAAAGAAACAAATTGCTGCCGAGTTATATAATGGATTGATGTATCATAGATGGGTTCACAATTTCGTTTAATTGTGCTCATTTTATCAAAACTTGACTTGATAAATTGGACAAAAATTCAGAAAAATTTTGTAATTTAAAAGGACTGGACCACGCATAAGATTCTGTTTAATATCATAGATTTTTCACGCCGAAAAATTTTTGGTTGGGATATCATAACAATTTCATTGCTATAAAATAAATATAATATTTTTGTTCTCCTAAAACTTTTTTTGTTATTTGAAAGAAGAGCTTTTGTGGATTTACAAAATTTGTTTGAATTAAAAATATCAAATTGAAACCAAACCAAAATTTAAAACTATATCTTTAAATTCGGAAGTCTTTGAACTTTCCGATTCTTTTAATTAAACAATTGATAAATTTTTGTTGAGCAAGATGCAATCAAATTTCGGTTTAAAACAACTTGCAGAAATAATTCTTTATCGAGTTTTGATTTTTTCTTCTGAAAAATTCTTTATTGAATTTTGAAAGACGTAGCGTCATAAATCGCGCACTCAGGTCGCTTGTAGTTTTTCTATTCAAGGAGGGAAGCAATTTTTTATGAAAACCAAGATTTTCGAATAACTATTTATTTGTATATTTGCTTATAGGGTTAAATAAATATAATTTGTATACAATTCTTGAGAAAATTCAAAAAAAGTTTTGAAGATTTCAGGCATGTCAAGATTAAATTAAAAGCATTGTTATTAATCATAACTGAAAATTGACCAATTCACGTTGTAACTATTTTTTCACTTAAGCGAGTTATTAACAATTTTGCTGTTTATTATTAAGTAAAATAGTAAACCACTTGACATAAATACCTTCTTATCAGTTTATAGATCAATTGTGAGTCAAATTACGTTCTCAAATTTTAAGTAGAGAATACCGGGGTAAAATCGTTAATTATATGAACAGTTGTGTTTTATGAATATATTATCCCGAATCTTGTACATTAATTGCTAATCATTCATGTTATAACATACACGGTAACAACACTTTTTAAAGCAGCAAAAAAGTGGTAAGAATTGTATATCAAAGAAGCTACAGTTGTCTTTGTCAGTTCATTAAGAAGATATATGGGTCATCATTTTTCAAAACGCATACCTGTGAAACAACCTTTAAAATTTTTATATTTTTTTTACAAACGTAATTTAAATTACCTCCATTGTTGATGAAATAAAATAAATAAATAGGTTTTTTCTTGTGGAGATAAAAATAATAATAATTACTGACTTATACTTTTTAATACAAAAAAAATATTTTCGAAAAAAAAGTGTATTGCAATTGATCCATAGTAAATTATATTGTGTTTTAGTTGCTTTAAACAGTTTTTTTGTTGTATTTATTCGAAAATTGTCATAAAGAACCCAAGTCTGGATGCAATCTTCCAAAATATAGACTATTGAAATATAGATCATTATTAATAATAATTATATGCTCCATATTTTATACAAATTGTAAGGACGGTACTTGATTTCTGAATAAATATTTGTTTTATATTAATTTTCTGAATTTTTTGGTTCTACACTGTTAAAAATGTTTGCAATTCTCCAACAATTCTATAAAACAAACGTAAGGTAAAATTGCAAACACGGTATTGGGATGAGCAAATTGCAATACATGTATTGCAAGTATTGTAAAGTGTGAAATCACCGCCGAACATTCCAATACATGTATTGCAGCGTTTATAAGCCGAAAATTGTGCACAAAAAATTAACGAAATTAATGGAATTCGCGGAATTTAGGAAATTCACGATATTTGTGGAATTCGCGGAATTAATGGAATTAAAGGAATAAAAGAAATTCAAGGAATTAGAGAAATTCAAGGAATTCATGGAATTCTCAGAATGCATGGAAGTTAAGGAATTCACGAAATTTATGGAATGCACGGAATTCATGGAATTCATGGGATTCACGGAATTCACTGACTTCACGGGATTCACGGAATTCCCGGAATTTACGAAATTCATGGAATTCAAGGAATTCATTGAAATCACGGAATTCGTTGAAATCGCGAAATTCACTGTATTTACGGAATTGACAGAATTGATGGAAGCTAAGGATTTCAAGGAATTTATGGAATTTACGGAATTACCGAGTTTATTAAAATTCTAGCAAATCACGGAACTTATGGAATTCAAGGAATGAATGGAATTCAAGGAATGAATGGGATTTCGGGAATTCATGGAACTCACTGAATTCGTGGAATTCACGGAATTCATTGAATTCCGTGAAATCCTGGAATTCCTTGAATTTCTTGAATTTCGTGAATTTCGTGAATTCCGTGAGTTCCACGAATTCCATGAATTCCATGAATTCCGTGCATTCCATGAGTTCCGTGAAATCCTTTAATTCCTTGAATTTCGTGCATTCCGTGAATTCTCTGGATTCCTTGAATTCTGTGAATTCCATGAATTCCGTGAATTCCATGAATTTCGTGAATTCCATGAATTTCATGAATTCCGTGAACTCCATTTATTCCATTAATTTCATAAATTTCGCTATTTCTATGAATTCCATGAATTTCGTGAATTTCATGTTTTCCATGAATTCCGTGAACTCCATGAATTTCTTGAATTACATGAA